>JAHQIW010000793.1:0-28044 GCA_019055375.1 Parelaphostrongylus tenuis | reverse complement strand
ACAAAAAACATCAAAAAACCATACATAAAAGTAAAAAAAACCACAAAAAACATACAACAACTCAAAAGATAACCAACAAAAGAAGATCACTTTAGATATTGTGAGAACTGCACTGATCAGGATAGAATGTACGGCCCTTTCGAGCTCCCGTTTATGGAAAAGTTGCAGGTGAGTGAAGTAATTGGAATTTTTTTCTCAACACTGAGACTGTAATATCAAGATATATCCAAAAAACTGGCCTCCGATTTACCATATGAACGTTTAATGGTTCTTAAATTTTTGTTATAATGCCATTTCGTTTTTGTCAGTAGTTGACACAAAGTCGAAAACTGAGATCGTTTCCATTGTTGTAACGAGCACATTCAACGAATTTCTTCTAGAATCTTGGCATGTTTCGTTTGGCGGTACATTTAGTGCTTTCGTATTCATCAGAGGAAATAATGACTTGTCTGGAAATGGAGAGTTCAAGAAAGGTGATTCACTATGGCGATTCTCCTACAGTGGACGTTGAATTCCTGCTTCTTTCTTAGTGGTCTGGGTAGTCATCCTCTTGATAATATATACTGTTCAAGTCTTCAGAATGAATTAGTAAAGAAGGTTTCTTCTTTCATGCCTTATCCACACTAATCTCATACATATCTCACGTTATAGGAGACATATCGATGTTGCTTCAACAAGATCTGAGTCTTAAGCGGCAGCACTATCTACTTCAAGCTGATCCTAATCCTGTTGACATATCCTCTACTCATGATTTGGTCACGGATATTGTTAACAGACTGGATTCGGTACGTTCCTCTAGTTCTCTGTATAGACAAGAAACGTAGCCCTAGAATCAATCCGCTAACTTCAGCATCTCATTGGCAAAAAATACCCCGAGCTCAGCGACTGGAGTACATTCAAAACACTTTTGAAGTTGATCTTCCTGCCGCCTCATGTTGAATGCTCATTCCATCTATTTTATCGATAGCCTTGAAAGTTGTCAAGAAGTTCGTTTCTTTCACGGCGCTTCCTATGTTCTCCATTGCTATTTAACTGATTAGCTGTCTAGGAATGCGAGAAGCAATGTGCCATCAGGCGTCGGTCTCTTTCCAGTGGCAAGTTGGTTCAATCACTCTTGTCGTGCTAATGTAAATAGTTTGTACGTGTCTCCGTTCAAGTGAACTTCGCTCAATACTCGCGACAAATTGCAACTATCTTCTTAGCTTCCATGGGAACAAATTGATCTTCATTAGTATGGGTATTCGGAAAGGAGAGGAAGTTTGCGACAATTATGGTGTTTCTTACTTCAAACACACAAGAGAAGAGCGAAGGGTCGATTTATTGATGATACCGAGCATTTCGCCATGATCTATCTCTTTTATCCATCATAAGTTTTCAGACTTTCCTGGCTGACCGTGGATTTACCTGCGATTGTTCGGTATGTGTTGAAGGTGATTCTATTGATGATATGCTGGAAATAATCACGGACCGTCCGGATGTACGTACTCTTAACTCCAAGTTGTTTAAAATCGTGCGATCTCAGATCATCTCCTTTCTAGTTTTTTTACAATCGCTTCCAAACGTCGAGCACTACAAACTCTATCGTAACACACTGCCTGATGGCCACAAAAGTATTGAGACAATAGCGGAGATGTACGTAGGATCTAAAGGTGGAAAATGGTAGGTACACTTTATCCTTCCATTTTTGTTCGTGGATTCTACATTACTAAATCAGTCTCGTGGTATTAAGATCCAAACAGCGTCTTTTCCTCTATGAAGAAGTCCTTGAATGCCAGCGTCGTCGTGGATTGCATTTTTCACCGGAGCAAAGTACGTACACCCGAATTTCTGTAATGAGTATACTTCACACCTTGAAAAATTTATGTTTAGTTAGACCACTTCTTATTCAGTTTGGCAAACTATGACGCCATGTTGCAATAGTAAGTTCCTTTCTATGTCGATTTAAAATTACAAAAGAGGTTGTTTTGGGACAATTATCATCGTTTAGTAAGTCGCAGATGCAGTACTATCTGTTCAATATGCAGATCCAGCTCTTTGCAGCCTTGGTGCGAATGAGAACTTTCTATGGGAAGCTGTACCCAGCTTTTCATGCTGCTCAGTGTAAATTCTTGCAAAGCATTGGATGAGTCTGTTAGTGTATTTTCGTCCATAATTTACTCGGACGTGAATTTTCCTTTCAGTCAGTAGCGGATCATTTGATCGAAATGCAAAGAGACCGGATCACGAGAGGATCTTTCAGATACTATTGAAAAGCTCCGCTCTATTGTAGAAAACCTGAAACCAGCTCTACCTACGCTTGAGTAGATCACCGTGGTAGGATAACATCAACAGACAGTACGATTCGTATTCCACTTCAGTTCAGAGAAAGCGGTGGTTCTTTTTCGATGTTTTCCGACTCCCTAGGAGTTAGGTCAAATAGGATCTTCATTTTGTGATCAAGTGTAGGCCTGTAATGTGGTCACTTTGTGCTATTTATAGTTTTCCGACCTATCTTCAATTCACAATGCATTGTTTTTTATTTCTGATTAAAGATAAACATTCCAGTTGCGTCTTGGACTGCCTTATTATTTTATTTTACAAAACGCATACATGTTATTTTCAGCAATGATTGCGTGATTGTTGTAACTTGCATATTCGGGAAATTTTGATATTTTAGAGAGGTGTGATAGTGAAAAACAAAAAAAAATTGACTATATTGTTAGCGGGATGTGATGCTCTATAGCTGCTGTAAAACAAATTACAGAATAGAGAACTCTGTAGCTTGGATACAAGAATAATTGGAAGAAAAAGGGAAACATTAGGAGATGTCGACTTGTTCATAAACACTGGAATCAACGGCTCCTTTTTATAATCACCACCTGATCAAATTGTGATGGGAGTTTGTTCTATTATATTTACAACGATTTATGCTTTTACTTCTCTTTTATACAGAGAATGCACTCAGTCATTCATTCTGTTCTTGAAAGGTGGTTAGATTCATCCTCTCGTTCTTTCTAACCTTGGGAAGATGTGGTTTGGGTTCATTTTTTCGTTTTCTCTATCTCCGGAACGTGTGATCAGGATTAAAGCTCCCACTCTCTAACGTGTTGTTCCACGGTCGGTGGTTCACCAACATCCAGTATCTGGGTCGGAGTGCTTCTCAAATGAAAACAAGGATCCGAATCGAAGGTGTTGAACAACAGGAAACTTTTTCAACACCTAGAATATAAGTGTTTATCGCACTTTTGCTCATGAAGCTATTATGCGTCAAAAGTAACTTACCTCTCCTTCATACATCTTGAAAAGACCACTGTTAACTTTCGTCCATGTTGGCACAGCAGATATATTCCATAGCTGATTGGAATGCTGATAGAAAGGGCCAGTTTTGGTCTAAAGTAGTTGATGAATTAGATTTGAGGATGTAGATTTTGGTGCTCAATTTCGTGGCGGGTAGTCAACAAAACATAGGTAAACTCTTACCTGATTGATGAAGTTTACGCAGTCGAAAAACAAGTATTTATGTGCATTAGCTTCAACAGTCAAGCGCTTGACGTACGAATCAGGTATCAATGTTTTATTGTCTGTAATCGCTTGGTCATCAAACAGTACACAAGCTATAACAAGCTATACCTCTCAATCAGTGTTATTGCGTGGTTACTATGATACAATAAAAACAACTCACTAGCAAGTTGGGCACTTCCCCAGAGAAACGGAATGATTGAAAGTCATCGATTGATGTACACCATGGCTTCCAGCTGGTTCCATTTTATAAGTAGTTGTAATGACCGACAAAGGTAGAGATATCTGTAGAAGTAGATTACGGAGAAACTACTTAGTGAGCTTTTAGTTGATCGCTTCTAAGCAGTAATATGAATGATAACCTAACTTTATATCCAGTAATTTGAGTGTCAAAACTGCAACCTTGGCGCGGTGAACCGCGTTCACATTTTCGGACGTGTGCTGACCCTGTATCACTGGGTCTGCCCTGATATTACTACTTCTGCGATACAAAGTATCGATTCTGTCAGCAACCAATCGTAAACGCAGTGGTTAGCGCGCGCTCTCAGAAGGGTAGGATGTCTGGGTTCAACTGCTATCCGAGGTTCAAAGTTATGCATATCACTCAACATCAATGCACAGAAAGATATAATTACTAAGCAATTTGTAACCAAAACTGATAGCACAACTTACTTAACAAAAACTCTAAGAACTACTGCCTTGTGATCGGCATTTGTGAAGAATCCAATTCGATATCAAACACAAAAGAAAGACGATAAATGATAGCTCATGACCTGCAAGAAAAAACTTGGGTATTCGTGAGAAGTCTGCATGGATCTGCTAAGAATCTGCAAGGCATAACTACATTCCTACAAAAATAGTTAGTAATTCTTCACACTGAACTAAATACACACACTTCACGATTCGTAAATATTTGGATTTTTTTGTTTTCACTAGGAGTTATGGGCGCGTCACTAAACTTTCCTTAGATGCAGGGTCACTCGCACATCTATATCGAACTTTGAACCGACGTTCTGGTGGAAATCTGAGTCATACTTTGAAGCCGATTGTCTGGTGAAAACATGGAACTCCAAGACTGACTACTTGGTGGAAATATATCAGTATTGAACTGATTTCCTAATGGCAAATAATGTGATGCACCCCTGGAAAGCTGAATATTACTTGACTGGCCTCTTAGTGAAATGTAAAGCAACTCACGGTCGCCTAGTGCGTGTGTACTGTTCCGAAAGCGCAGTGGCTTGCTACCAATGTTGCAAAATATCATCCACATATCGGAGCAAAAGTTGCGCGCCGCCATTTTAAAAGCGACTTTATTCCCGTGTTGCAGGCAGCAACAAAAAAATCTCTTCAAAAACCAGTGACCATCAACAATTCTCGAGCTTAAAGCTATCGAATGATAACTAACGGTTTGAAGAAAGCTTTCTCGAGCAAAAAATGTTAGTGTGAAACACGATTTTATCATTACTTCACAGCATAATAGTAGCTGAATATGTTTAAAAAAAGTACTTCAATCAAATTCTCGAGATTTCAGCTATCGAATGGCTTCTAAACGTTAGAGAAAAAGAGCGAAAAAATGCGCTTTCCCAAAGGGCAGAAATGGGTGCAGATTGAGGAAAAGATTCAAAATTACTTCCAAACAAAATTCTTTGGTGGAAATATGGAATTACTTTCGAACTGATTTTCTGGCGATAATATGGAATTCTTCAGTTCAGGTCATTCTGTCAAGAGGATAGACTCATGCTATACATCGAATTTCAATACTCGATAACAAAGTAGTACAACTACGGCTAATAATTTACTAATTCGCAGATACCCACCATAAAAGCAATGGCAAAGGATCCCTATCAAAGGCCTCTTATGATTTAGGTGAACTAACCTGATCCATAGTCGATACGTGTGGAGTTCCAAAGGAATCCATGAGGTAAGCGCAAAGCTCCACGCAGGCGGGTTTCAATTCCTCCGGCAACATATCGGACACAATATTCCTGATCTCCTAAATATAAATTAAATTATCTGCTTACTAAGTAGACGATATCAGCAGAGGCACGTACTCGACGAAAATGGTCATACCACTTCCTATACGACTTATTTCCATATCGTTGATTTCCTAAATCCTCCGGCGGATAGAGATCCATCCAACTCTCAAATGAAATAGGGATACTCTAGAGGGAATAACGGAAAGCCGTCTCAAACTTGTGTCTTACCATCATAGTGTCCAGCATGTCGATAACTTTGATGGGATTTTCACCTGTTAACACATCGTCACAAGTCTTCACATTTAGCAACAGCATCGTTGAGCTCATGAAGAAATTCACATTAGTAAGTGGTAGCCCTGCAAAGGAACGAAGTAGCCCGTGTGAGCCCTTACCAGCCAATGACCTCATCTCTAGGGTTAAAGGATAGAAAGGAGAAAGCTCCTGGCCGTGATCAACTCCTGAAGGATACGCCATTCGTCTTCAATTTCTAGTAAATGCATATCTGGCCCTTACAATGGCTAGTATCGACTCACTAGTGCTTAATCTCCCAGACAAGTCTGAGGCCTGGTACCAATTTTACCCACCCGGAAGGACGGAAGGATTGGCGGACCATTAGCGCAAGACCGAACCATCGACCCGGTGTGTGTGTGTGTGACGCGGAGCACCTCTAACTACTGCGCCACAGGCGCTACCATCTATAGGTATTTCAGGAAGATCACTTACCTCGGAGAAGCAGAAAGGATTCATATCAAATATCTTGAGTATCCGTTGAGTCGGTTCCACATAAGTGTGGTTCTTTGTGTCTATAGTCTTCATGCTAAAATCTCATAGAATAAAAAAAAAAACAGAGAAGAAAAGTAAGCGAAGTTTTAATGAATCATTTTGCATACAATGGTCAGATCAAGCCTAGCCCTGTGCCGAAGTTACCCCTGAGTCCTCTGGGTTCTTTAAGCGACGGATCAGGTCCAGCCTTAACGGCCAGGGAACCCTGCCCTCCTCGTTGGTAGATGAAAACCTCTTACATGGAAGGAAAACCAAGACACGATAGGTCCTTCTCCCGTCTGAATAGCCTAATGTCTGGTTGTATGTTCAGGCAGGTTCTGCTTGAGTTATGTGAGTGTGACAATCGTTAGATCGAGTCCGGCCTTGACTCCAGTTAACTCTAGGTTATCCCGGTGTTACATGAGCTAGCACAAGCCCCACCACCACCACATCGGGGTTAGAAAATAAGAAATTTTAAACAGATAGCTCGAAGGCGCCCACACGGCCCATTCTCAATGGAGCGCACATTTTGTTGATAATGAAATTAGCATAGGAGGAGAGATGATGGCTCTCGTCTGACTCAGCACGGAGATCGATTTGTGTAATGGCGATTCGTGGGGTTCCCCAGGGGTCTGCCTGCTCGTTCTTAACCCCATCCACGCCACCATTGCGCATTGATCATTTCCGATTCCAGTTGAAAGTGGGAAGTTTCACGGAGCCAAAAACTTGGGCTTTTGAACTTTTCTTCTTCTCAGAATTGACTTCTAGCCAAAATTTTGGTGCGGTAGATCACTCAGTGTCACTTTTCCTAATCACTTTTATTCAATCTGTCTTCACAGCGCTGTTTTTTCGCTGTGCGGAGCCCAGTGCTTCTAGCATTCAATTCGTTTTTCGTCTTCGCCTTGAATGTCGTAGAATAGTGGATGAACGCGCCACTTTGCAGTCTCGGGGTTCGAAGAGTCTTGGGGATGAGGTTCGACCCCGCACCGCGTCGCGACGAGCACCACAACCACTCGGCCACGGCCTCTCTTAGTGGGTCCACCACACCCTGTAATACATCACTCTAACGAAAAGATATGGCCGGCGTCTCGTCGCTATCGCCTTTTTGAGGGCCGCGAAAGGTCAAATTGACTCGCAGTATCGATCCTGGGACTTTTTGTCTGGTTTTCAATGTTTTTTATTGCTTGTCAAGAAGCGTCCAGATATCGTACTGTACATGAACGTGCTCGATATTGATTGGTGTAGATCATCCTTCGTTTCTTTTTCCGTTACAAAATTATCCATATGGCCGAGTTGTTTATGGCAGCTCGTCGGCCTCCTGAATCCAATCGGACTGTTCAGGCCCCCAAGTGATTTCTATGTCAGCTGTAGGAGCAGCCGCTCCGACTCGAACTCGGGTGTTGGCTATATACAAAAAAACTCTTGCGTTTAGGTGAGTTTACTCTCCATTTCTCCCTAGATTTTGGATTTTTTTCGCTGAATATCATACAGAGGGACTGAAAACGTCTAGCGAAATAGTTGTGGTGTTTCAGGAAAAAACTGGAAAGCAAAAGATCCTCAGCAAACGGCGACAGAACGCGAAGATATATTGCATGAGACGAAGCAGACATTCCGAGAAAACCTTGAGGTTCTTTCTTATCTTTATCGCTTACTTTTGGATCTGCATGGTTAGCCCACGAGCGCATGTGGCGCAGTGGTCAGAGGTGCTTTTCGTCACCAAGGGTCGATGGTTCGATCTTGCGTTCATGGCTCACTCGGCTATCCATACTGTTGTGGTCAATAAATTGGTGCCAGCCTCGTCCGGGAGCTCAAGCAGCACTGGTTCGATGCAATGGTATACTAACGCGAGTCATTGTAGAGGCCAGATATACATCCAATCGGTGGTAGTGATGCTACGAATGGAATCGAATGCATGGCGCATCCCTTGGGGTTGATCAACGCCGAGAGCTCTATCTTTTTAGCCTTTATGATTATTCTGTGGATGTGTATTTTGTTCATGAATTGTTCCTTTCACAGGTGACTGATCCCAAACGAATAGCCGAGTTGCTTTTGCTAGCAGAGAAACGTCTGGGTCAAGCCGAACACTATGGAATCCCGTACGATCGGCCTGACTATGTCCAACCTCAAACAGCATATAGTAGGTTCATATCTTTGCATATTACTCAAAAATAATCGGCACTTCATTGCGCAAATGGTGGCGGATATCCTGACTATAAAGGGCACGTGTATCACAGTGGTTCGATATGAAGCCCTGTGAAAGCGCATGTGGTCTAAGGTTCAATACTGCTCAAGATCTACTAAGCCTTTTTATCCCTCAGAGGTCAATGAATTGGCGCCGGAATTGTCTAGGAGAATACCAGCGGTGGCTCGATGCACCGTTAGACTCGCGAGTCACTGTAAAGGCCTGATATCAACTCAGTCACCCCTATGATGCTACGAATGGAATCAAATGCATGGCGCATCTCTCATGGGCTCATCAACCAAAGTGAGCAACCAAACGTTAACGTTTTGGCCTGGTAAGCATATATTGGCAGAAAATTCTCCTTGCACACTTCATTGATCCGTCTTCATAGTGTTTTTCTTTTCACTAAGCGGACACTAAAACTTCAAGCATGCAATCGTTTTTTCGTCTTCTTGAACGTCGTCGAATGCCCTGGATGAGCGCCTCTCCTTGAAATCTCGGGATAGCCTCGCTGTGGCGTTTCCTAGGTCGTTCGTTTTTGACTGTCGAAAGGGTTTAGGTGGGGTTTCGGGCCCACGCGCGCCACGACATGTATCAGAACCATTCGACCACGGAGCCCCTCTTTGCCGTTGTTTATAGTATAAGCAATATTATTACGTTCTAGAATTTGAGGCCTGTTTGATTGAAATTTATTAAAAGAAGAGTTGCAGATGTGCACAGTGCAAAGAGGAAGTACACTCAAGTCACCCGTAAGCAACGAGACTCGTAGTTCGGGTATCTGTGCAAGCGGATTCAGTCCGGTAAACTCGATCCAAAGTGGATAGATTTCATGCGTTTTTTTAACTTTGTAGAAATAGCGGCATAGAAAAATTGCGAAGCATCCCAAAAGATGACCATTTTCAGGCAACAGTGTCTTTTACTCGTTGTTACTTTTCTGCTTCAAAGATTTCGGAAGACGCTGTAATCGATTTGGTTCGATTGTTTTCTCGAGATACTCAATTCTACATTGATTTCGTACAAACTGTTCTATGTAATGATCTGTTCGACTTGTATCCATTGAGGAAAAGTTATCGTAGAAATTTGTTCAAACTGCTGATCGAAAAGGTATGGTGCTCGTTCTTTTCCACCACTTTGTTCTGTCTATGAATCTATGACTTTATTTTTGGCAGTTAGAAGAATACGACGTCGAGGTTGTAGATGAATTGTACAAGGTGTGTGTCGATTGCATGACGGATTCAATGGAGACTTGTTTCCGAATATTCCTGAATAGTGATTTGTCTGAAGTGCTAGCTGTTATTCGCGAATTGACTCAGCATTTGTGTTACGGCACAACTGGCTTATCTCTTTGGCAGGTTTGCCTCTTCTTCAAGAAGCTGATAATTTTTTATTCACTCTCTTTTTTCAGCAGTGATATGATTACATCACTATATAAATCAAATAACACTGGGTGATAGGCAAAATTTTGGACCTCGCGCCGGAATCGAGCCTGCGCTACACCTTTTCCCGAGGGAGGAGTGGTGGGAGTGGTGAGGGTGTGTTAACCATCCTACCGGCGCTTCCTTTCTGCAATAACCTTTTAGACGATACAAGATACTGATCTATTATCAACCAACCGTTTGGTCTGCTATCGCCATCAAACCCAGTTAGGATGATAGCCTTTTGAATAAATGCAGTCGGCAAAAGATCTTTATTTGACTTTTTTCTCTTATCAGTGGTATCCGATAGTGCACGGGGTTGAACTGTTGAATTGTGCTTACTGAACAATATTAGTATGAATACTGCTTGCTGATAGAATTGGTGTCTTTTCTTTAGATTTATGCATTTATTCTATATTTTTGCCGCTCTCATTTGCATGTTTTTCCTCTTGTGACCTTTAGGCATCGTGCGACTTATCGAATTTACTCTGTCGTTTCCTCGATCTCACGAATACCAATGTCCTGGAACTTGGCGCTGGATGTGGATTGGCAGGTGCGAGTTCGCTTCGTTTAATCTTTTCTTCTCTTGTCTTTTGGGAGTAAATGCATCTTTTTGTGTTATTCCCAGATGAAGTAGTAGATCTTTCTCACTAATCAGTCCAATACAGGTATTGCAATTGCGAGAACTTTCCGTGGATGTGCTGTAACTCTATCTGACTACGACCCGAAGGTTTTGAATCAGTTATTGTTTAATGTTGAAACAAATACTGATAAGGTAATTACGTTTTACTTCATTTCGAACAATTTCTTATCACAATTTACTTTGCGGATCCCAGCGCTTCACAAATTCAATGCTTTTCCTTGTGTACATCTTTCAAAAAGATATCTGGACATGCTTGTTGCTTCGACTGCTACTTAAGGATTTATTCTTGTGGATGTTGTTGAATGCTGGTTGAGACGATTCTTTTTGCAGTCTCGGAGATAACCGAGTTACGGCGGCCCATTGAGGCGCACATTGATTAATTGCAGGAAACATCGTAGGATGAAATCGAACCGGCGGTCGTTTATCACCTCGCTTTCAAACACACCGCATCACTAACCATTCCGCCAACCCCTTCCCTCTACTGTGCTTAGTAATATAGTCTTTGTGATTATGCTATGCTGAACTCGCTATAATGGAGATTGTTGCTTTTGACGAAGAGGAGAATTTGGGCGATGGCCAAGTGGTTAATTTGCTCGATGCTGGGCTGATACCCCTTCACGAAAATCAGTCAACGATCGTCCCGATCTAGCTATCCTCAAGATTGCAAAAAAAGTCAAGGAGATTTGCTTGGCCGGCATTCCACGACGTCCGTGAAGTAAACGAATCGAATGCTAGATCTACTAGAACCCGTACAGCTGAAATGTGGTAATGAAACCTTACGGGTTGTGTAAAAGAATTGCACTTGCTTATGAAACAAATTTGTGAAAATAGGGCTAGCTAAGTATTAATCAATGAATATTATATATTCACTGAATGTAGTTTCCAGGAATGCTTACCGGTTCAAGTACTGAACATTGACTGGACATCTTTTGCTTTATCTCAGTTAAGTGCGATCCCGGATGTAGTTATAGCGTCAGGTATTTCCCTTCTGAATCATCCATATGAAGACTTGATGAATATATTTCTCGCAAATTACTGTACAATATGCAGAATCAATGGACGTTTTTCCAGACGTAATATATGATATTTCGTTGTTTCCTGCATTATGCTCTGTTCTTCGGCTGTGTCTCTCAGTGAAGGAAAAGTCCTGTGCCTACATTGCATCCACCATACGCGATCCAGCAACATTGAACAGCTTCAAGGAAGAGCTGAGTAAGGATGTAGGTGATTTTTGAATTGGGTTCGACTTGAAAGTCCCTCTTTTAGACGTCCATTCTCTCAGAATCAATGACGAATTGCTATATGAAGACAATACATTTCTATTTCGTGATGGCTCCAAGTATAAGTGTACATCCTTCTTCCCTTACTCGTCAACAGTGAAAGCTCCCACTGTTATATATGAGGTGATCAGTAGACGCAAGAATAGTTGATTCTATCATGATTTTGTAAATTAGGCTATGTGTGACATGTCTTTACAGTTTTCCACTCTCGATGTTGCCTCATCCTTAATCTCAGGTCAATGTTTGTCTATCTACCTGGATTGTACTGAGGAACTCAAATAAATAGCTGAATATAGTTTTGTTGATTGAAGTGGTTTGATTGTACGTCTCTACCGTACAACATCTATAGCGTTTTTGGATATACTCGTGTATTCGTTTTGAAGTTTGGCAGCAGGTTCTTGTAATAGAGGATGCCATGTTCTTCCTCATCCATGCCAGTGTCTCGCAAAGAGGCCGAGGCCGCCTTCGCAATGTGCAATCAAGAGCAACCTCATTTATTGAAGCTTGCCGATTTGAAGGTTGGTGGTCATCGTTGCTATTTTGTTCCTAGACTTTAGGTTAGTCGAGTGGAGTAACGCTTTTTTCAGTAAGCAAGGGATTTCCGTTAAGGGCATCTGATATCGTTTGTTTCGAGTGTTTTCTTAAGACCACGCCAAATTTTCAATATATCTCATAACTATAATTTGAGGCATCTCATGTGGTCTGTTTATAGGTACTTGTATAGTTCGATACCGTGCTTCGGCCCCGAGCTGCCTCGTCAGTTGCGCAGGCCCTTCGTCTTTAGCCAATCCTCTTGGGGTGCTCCCGTGCCCTACTTAGCGTAGGCGACGTCGAACCATATACACAATTGACGTCAATTGAAAAATCACTGGATTGACAGTGTTGTACACTCGATTGTTCTTGGCCGATTTTTTAAAACATTATACTGTTTGTTCCGAGTGTGATTTATTTCACTTGACGGCAATTGTGAAGATCGTTCGTCGTCGCCTATTCTGAAGGGAGGGACTGAAGCACTTAGTGTGGATTGGCTTAGAAGGGGTAGTGCCCAACTGACGAAGCTGCTCAAGGCCGAAACACGTGTATCGGGCTGGACTAGAGTCCATAACACCACATGACATGTTGGGTCAAATAATAATTATGAGGTAGTTGATACATCAATCAAGTGACATAAGTGAATTTCACTGCTTAGATTCGATACTTTACTTCTCTCTATTGTTGCCCACTGCTTTTGAGTTATGGGTGATCCTGTGTATCTCGTAGTTTTTGAATAGTCAGTTTCAACTGTGGTGAGTGATCATTCTTCAGCTCGTCATGCGTGCTCTTGGTTTTGATCCACGAAACGCTCAAATAGATCAGATGACGATGAGATTTAGGGAGATGCAAAGAAGTAAGGTCGGAGGTCACCAAGGTCAGTTGAACTTGTGATTTAAACACATCCTTTGCTTCATCTGTAAAAGCTGTCCCACAGTAGAGATTGGTATTTATATTGTGCAATATTGCCAATCTGATACGCTTTTTGTTCCATCTGCATGTTACTGGTTCGATCCTCTCTCTCAGCACTATCTTGGAATCACGTGGGAACGTCTTAGCTCGTCTATCTTCAGTAGTATAAAGAGATACGACTAAATCAGCGTTCTACGGAACACGTAAAATCAGAATTCATTTTGTTTGACGCCACTTGCGGTGTTGTGATGTTACAGTATACCCGATAGTGCAGAGTGGTGTGCAAAAACGTTTACGTCAGCTGGGATTCGAACCCTGATCTCACTCTTACCGGGAGCGCGTGCTGAACCGTTGCACTACCGACGTCTGTCGGCCGACCGTCGACGGTTGGCTCAGAGCGTAGTAGCGTAGAAAGTGTGCGAAACGCTCGTCGGTAGTGCAACGGTTCAGTACGCGTTCCCGGAAAGAGTGAGATCTGGATTCGAGTCCTAGCTGACGCAAACGTTTTTGCACACCACTCTACACTATTGGGTTCGTTGCAACACGTAAAATGTTAGAAGACCCATAGGGTGATGGTAAAAAATGCGATGAGTGGTGTAATATAAAATGGAAAGAATTTTGTAAAATTCACCTCTGTATTGAAATGCCAAAATTATCACTTGTTGCAGTAGCCGATCATATGGATGTGGATGAGTTTTTGGAAATTCTAAAAGAGGACGGCATTGAGAAAGATGAAACAACAGAAGAGATGCGAAGTGCCTTCAAACTCTTCGACAAAGAGGGAAAAGGATGGATAACAGCAGAGAATCTTAGACAGGTATCGAACTATCGAGTGAATTCGTTGAGTGTACGTCATAAGCAGCATTGTATTTAGGTGGCCACAGAATTGGGGGAAGATCTGAGCGAGGAAGACCTGGAGGAAATGATCAAAGAAGCCAGCAAGGACGCCGAAGGACGGGTTGCTGAGGCGGATTTCTTTGCTATCATGAAAAGGACTTGTCTGTACTGATGTTCATTCTCTTTTCACATTCTCTTTTTGCTTCTATCGTGTTATTTCTCACGCTTCTTCACATCTGTATCATGTATAGCTTAAGGCATAGCATCTAGTTTGGCTGTATCTCGATTATGCGTCATAGGGACAAAGAGTTTTTTTGTAGAGATTCTTTTGGTCCCCGCTTTTTTTTTTGAGACTTTTCAACATCACGATCTTCCGGTGTCGTAACGATTCATATCAATTTTCGTCGA
This sequence comes from Parelaphostrongylus tenuis, assembly GCA_019055375.1. Taxonomy (NCBI): domain Eukaryota; kingdom Metazoa; phylum Nematoda; class Chromadorea; order Rhabditida; family Metastrongylidae; genus Parelaphostrongylus; species Parelaphostrongylus tenuis. Next base: position 13,600 of record JAHQIW010000793.1, on the reverse strand, counting down.
CTTGAAGAATGTCGATGGAACACCTCCAAGATTGATTTCGCTTTTGTGCTGATGTATTTTGTCCGCTATGAAGACTCATTCATAAGAAGCATGCATTTACAACGTGTATAAATTTTTGTTATGAAATCTCATCGCATCATTTTAATAATCAACCATTCAATAATTGTCAGCGTGACTGGGGTTTAATGTCAATACCGACTACCTGGGTAAGACAGCTGACGGTTCGCTGCTGACATGCGTTGTAGCGTGAAAAGAGTGGTGGCAAAACATGATGGTGCAAGAGATAGAGCACGTGAAGCTGGATAGGGTGAGATCCAGGTTCGAGTCCCGGCTGACGCAAAAAGTTCTGCACATTATTCTACATCAATGGGCAATAAACATTCAATATCTGTCGGCGTGACTAGGGTTCAATCTCAATACCGACTACCTGGGCAAGACAGTTAACGTTTCGCTTCTGACATGCGTTGTAGCGTGGAAAGAGTTATGGCAAACCAGGCGTTGATGGTGCAAGGGATAGAGCACGCAAGCCGGATAGGGTGAGATGCAGGTTCGAGTCCCGCCTGACGCAAAAAGTTTTGCACATTACTCTACATCAATGAGTAGATCAAACATTCAATTAAATTAGTGTTCTCGAAGTGGCTGGTCACCATTGGAGATGTCATATTCTCCAGCCTGAATTATTCATAATCACCACATACAATGACATAATTGATATTCATAATCATAAGTGGTAAGAATCTCCTAACTACCGATGCGTCGAGTCAGTACTTATTATCCTCTCGGACAAGACTGTTACCAATCTAGCGACTCCGGAGGGGTGAATGGCATGGTGAACCAGAAGAGCGAGATCGAACCATTGACCTAATGTGCAACGCACAGCATCTCTAACCACTGCGCCAGATGGCGCTCTGAGGGTATGCGCGAGCAGTTTCAATGCATTGACCGCAATTGCAGACGGCGCTATGTTGTTGTTGTTATTGTTGTTGTTGTTGTTGTTTTTGTTTTTGTTTACGGTTCTGAGCTGCTTTTTGAGGCACATGCGTCTGTCTTGCGGACTGCATTTACATTACAAGTCCATCAATATTCCGGGGGTGGGGAGGGTCTTTGGATCTTTTTTTCTCCCAAGAGCAATAATGTTTAATTCTCAGGCGTTGATTGAATAATTCAAGACTTTCCTTTATGAGGAGGTGCGAGGTGTTAATAGTAAAATCTACCGAATATAATTTTGCACAATAATATAGCGCTTGTGGCGCAATAGTTAGAGGTGCTCTGCGTCGCGCACAGTGTCTCTGGTTCGACCTCGTGCTCATGCCTCACCAGGCGATCCATCCCTTCGGGGTCGGTAATTTGGTACCGGAGTGGTCTCGGACTTGTCTGGGAGGATAAACAGCGCTGATTCGATACAGCAAGAGGCCATCATTAGTCATTGTAAAGGCCAGATATGCATTGAATCCCCTATAATGATGCTGTGGATAGAATCGAATGCATGGCGTATCCCTCAGGAATCGATCATCGTCGAGAGCTCTATGCAATAAAAGAATGGCCAGCCTTTTGACGGTATCACCTTATTCAGAGTCTGGGCTGATCAGATTGACGTGCAGTCTGCTCACTCATATAATCTCATGATCTTAGTAGAGGCAGTTCAGGATTTTTTCAGCATTCGATGAAGGCGATACCGCCGGGATTTTCCTTTCAGATTGATTGACGTCCTCTCTTATATTTGTCTCACCTCATTGATACTGCTAAGTCGCAGCTATATATATATATATATATATATATATATATATATATATATATATATCTATATATATATATATATATATATATATATATATGTATATATTTTCTAGTGAAAGTGCCTCTACGCCTCCTCCTCCTCCGGCTATGACTGCTGCAGAGGGAGACATCGACGCAGATCATCATCCTTCACATGAACAGAATGGCGGCAAATCAGATGAACATCATCATAGTGACCGACCTGGCAATGAAAAGGAGCTGCGAGAAGACATTGGGGATGTGAAGTCCGTGAGTTTCTTTCGCTTTTTTTGGTGCCAATGTTTTGCTGGATTTTGTTGGTGAAACGAGAGCAGAGAGGACCAGTTCCTTACTTCAGTTCTTCGTCTGGATTTCGCATTTTATTGACCTGCAGCTTTTGAATTGTGTTTTGTTGATTTAGCTGATACAGACCGAGTTCAAAATGACGATTGGGGATGCCGTGGCCGAATGGTTGTGATGCTCGTCACGGCTCGCGCGCAAAGCCTCACCCTCGCTATCAATACTCTCTTGCAGTCAGAAACGAATGCCCTATGGAACGCCACAGCCAGGCTATCTTCGACATAATAAGGAGATGCGCTTAACCAGTATTCTACGACGTTTAAGAAGAAGATAAAAAACGATTGAGTCCCCGAAGTACTTGTCATCGTTGCTGGAAAGTGTTCTTAGATGTCGTCGTGCTGCGAAGTACAGCAGGGTGTTCAAACCCCCAGCAGGGTCATCCATGCTGAGAAGAACTGCGACGTTCCACTCGGAAAGCTCAATTAAGAGTACCTTACCGGGAATGACCACCGTCCTAGTAGTTACTAATCGCAAGGTGGTAATCTCCTTCTGATCCACAAGGGCCGGCTAGTGCTCTGATGTGGTGAAGACCCGAGGAAGTTTCGGCTAGGTTTACCTCGAGATTCTATTGAACAAAACGGCTAAACCAACAGTGTTCATCTCTGCTGAGGCTCTAACTACGAGTGGAGATGTCTCGTCGACGTATCCAAGCAAGTAAGGTTCATTCATAGTGGGGTTTTGAAGCCATGAACTCAGCTCAGATGGCTTTGCCATAGTACTGATCTTTTGCAGATCTTATCAGTAGAAAAGAACACTCTAGTCAAGCAAGATAAGATAAATGAACCCATCACTACTGCTTATGTGAGCCGCTCACAAACATCCCGCTATTTTCTGGGAGTCGTCGTCTCATCTTTTACCTGTTTAGTTTCTTTGTTTTACTCTAGCTTTGATGGGAAATTTGCAAGTCTCTTAATAGGTACAAATTACAAGGATTTCAGGAGCGTCGTACTGGATCCTGTAAGTGGTTCAATGTACTCAAAGGCTTCGGTTTTATTGTTCTGGATAACACACTCGAAGACGTATTTGTACATCAGGTTATAATCATTTTCATGAAGACGAGGATGGCGAGCTTTCTTTTTTGATTTCCAACCTCATTATTGCAGTCAGAGCTGAAAATGGAAGGTTTTCGCAGTCTGGAGGAGGGAGAGCGTGTATCGTTTTTCGTGCGTACCCGAAACAGCGGACAGCGAGTCGGCGCACTCGAGGCATGGCAGGTTTGTTCTACCCTTTTTATTGCTTTCTAGGGTTTCCTAAAGTAGCGTTTTCTCCGTTGTTTCTTTGATATTATATTTTTGTATGAGTATAGTTAATTGGCTAAATCTAAGTTTACCAAAAAAGTCTCTAGGTTGGGCCAGAAGATGAAAAGTAAAACTTTAATTGGGAGCAGTATTCGTCCATTAGGAGCGAAGAAAGATCGTATGATTAGGTTAGTGCCAGAGCATTTAATAAATTTCTTTTGCAGTTGGGTGATTTTACCTCATATTATTGTGAGCTAAATGTCAGGTTTTATACTGATGATTACCTCTGGAAATTGATTTACGAAACCTATTTAGGTGCTACAAATGTGGCCGCTTTGGAAACCATATGGCTCAGAGATGTAAAAAAGTGGATGTAGATCAGAAGGTGACGTTTTGAAAATCGCAACTATATGTGTCCGTTCAGTTTCCTGTAGCTTCTAGCATTGAGCTGTGCAATAAGACTAGGGGAGAGGGCCGTGTCGGAGTAGCTAGTGGTCCTCCGCGCCCCTCAGTACAGGGTTGATCTCCCTCGCCCCTTCCAACAAGTTTCCGGCTATCAATAACGAAGGCCCCACGGAACATCTCGGACTGGCTATGCAAGGAGACGTGCTCAACCAGTTCAAGCAAGAGAGGTCAATCGAATGCTAAAACTAGGGCGTGCACTCTAATAAAGAACTGTGATATGGGTCGAATAAAGTTATAAAGTTGAAGAAGACTAAGATTACAAGGCTACAATTGGAGGCAAACGTTTGATGTCTTTTACTGATACTTCATTTTCATAGCTTTCGTTCCGAATACCTCTTATGAATGACCACGCTCAAATTTTAGTATGCCTGATAATTATTTTTGAGTGATGCATGGGGTCTCTTATGTACACTTATACAGTGAAATACTCGTGTTTCGGCCTCACAACCTCGTCAATTGCACGGTACCCTTTCGTTCAGTCAGTTTCTCGGGGATGTGCCCTTTACATAGAGGAATCGACGAAGAAGCTTTGAGTATGGTTTCAAGAAACTTGACAAACAAAAGGTATGATATCTCACGATTACCACCCTAGGGCAATCGAGTGTGCAATACTGACCGTTCGCTGATTTTATCTTTCATCGGCACGTGTAAAACGTTCGTCATCGACTACTCTGTGCAAGGGATAGATCCCCGAGGAACTGACTGTAACTGTAAGACTGAAACACGTGTGTTTTACCTTATAAGCGCACCTACAGGCCACATGCATGGCTCAGAAATAGTCACCAAGTTCATTTTCAATTAGCTCTTGAACACCGTTATTTTATATTGTTCTAGGTTTGTTACGGATGTGGCTCAAAAGATCATCTCTTCAGTGCTTGCCCTAAAGTTGCTCATCGAACAAAACCAAGTTAGTTCACCACTCTTTTGTGCTTCATACAATCATATTATTTAACACTTATCTATTTAGAAATAGGTGGAGATGAACATTCTAACGAACTGAACAACGAAGCTGGCAGTTAGTTCTGTTGATTGTGCTATCTGTTCTCAACGATTTACCTAACTATTAGTGGCTCACTTACTTCCTAGGTATGATCTTATCACCCCCAAAAACCTGTGTATATATTGACCATGGTTTTCTGTTATCACATTTGCATGTTTATTATTGTTGTATATGCCGATTTTGATCTTATCCTAACGAGATTTTCTTAGAATTTATAGCTGTAGTACCTTTCTTACCGTTAGCACTCACTCAGGAAATCAGTACTCAGGAAATTTGCTTTTATATTACTCAGGATTTCTTGCACAGGTTCTTCTTTACCTCAAGCACTTACACCAATTTGTATTTATTGTACCTCATATGTTTGGTGCTAAATATTTTAAGTTTGATGTTTACAACAGCGTTCATTATCACAGTCTACTACGGAAAACTTTTCTTCACAACTGCCTCAGCCAGCAGAGTCACTTGGTTTACACCTTTATTTCGAGTGCTTTATTAAGACCACGCTCAAATTTCAATAGATCCTTTCATTAATATTTAAGCCAACTTCTCATGTGGTCTGGAAAGGGCTCTTGTACAGCCCGATACATGTGTTTCGTCCTTACAGACTCGTCAGCCGAAGCGAGAGCCTCTTACCAAACCACATGACAAGTTGCCTCAAATAGTAATGAAAGGATCACTTGGTTTAGTTTTCTGATGTGCGTTTCAGAGTTGTTTTCTAAATACAATCATATGACTTTGTTTGCCGATGATCGATTACATCCTCTCGGTATTGAGATCTATTTGTTTTCTAGTCATCGCTAGACAAAACAGCGCTAACTGGCCATCATTATGCAAATGGAACGAGGGAGTATGTATAAAGGATAAAGGATAAAGCTCTCGGCGTTGATCAATCCCTGAGGGATTGCGCCATGCATTCGACTTCCATTTTTAACTTCGTTTGAGGTGATTGAATGCATATCTGGCCTATACAATGACTCGCGGTGGCCTCCCGCTGAACCGAGTCAGTGCTGCTTATCCTCCCAGACACGTCTGAGACTTGCCTGGCACCAATTTACCGACCCCGGAGGGAACGGATGGCTTGGTGAGCCATGAGCGCGAGATCGAACCATTGACCTCGTGTGCGACGCAGAGCACCTCTAACCATTGCGCCACATGCGCTCTGAGGAGTATGTATACAATACGATATTCAATGGTCATACCGTACATTTATTCCACCATTCTATTGGCGTAATGATGGACAATTACTACACTTGTGTCTGCCGATCGCTTGAGACATATGGGCCTTAATATCAACTAGATGTGATCGAATATAGGTATAGAAAGTCATATAGCTACGTGCAAGAATACTGTGTGGTAGGGAAAGCATTCGACCCGGACGGGAGTTAAACTCGCTCTTCAACCCATATCGGTGGCGCGTGCTACCAGTACACCACCGAGGCCACCGCTTTGACCACTCTTCGATATAACGTGTCGTAGCCGTCAGCAACCAACCGTCGACGGCTTTGGTTGGTAAGCACACGTCCTGGTATGGGTGAAACGCGGATTCAACTCCCGCCTGAGGTCGAATGTTTCGCACACCACTCAGTATTCCTGGATGTATATTCATAACACCATAACACTTCTAAAGAGTATCAAAATACAGATCATATTGGTCAGTGGAGGTGTACACAGAAGAAGACTCCAGAATGTTAATTCGCAGACTCAGCCACGTGGATTCCTGTGTTATGAAGAAAAAGAAATAATTAGTCAGAAGTTTTTTTATTTAAACCGCCACTTGCGGGGTATGATGTTACAGTAAAACCCAGTAATGTGGGGTGCTGTGCAAGAACATTTGCGTCAGCCGGGATTCGAACCAGATTTCACGCAAATGTTTTTGCACAGCAGGCCACATTATTGAGCATACTGTAACATCATACCACCGCAAGTGGCTGCAAATAAAAAGAATTCTGACTGATTATCGATACCCAGTATTTGTAAACAAAAGTGAGTTCAATGCCGATAACGGCTGCCCGCCATACCGTCACATTATAACGTAAAAAGAGTGCTGTGCAATACCAGCGTTGGTGGTTAGCATAAGCTCCCGGAAAGAGTGAGATCTGGGTTCGATTCCGGCTGACGCAGATGTTTTTGCACAGCCCTCTACATTGTTGGAAAAAAGAATTAATCTGTGAGAGATGGGAAGTCACGGCGGTGGAACCGATCTACTGATTCAGTCTCAATTTCATGAATTGAGGGATGACTGCTGGATAGATCATGACATATCTACGTGGTGTGGTTTTCTATCAGAGCTGGAATAGTTCTGAAATATACGCGGTATTGAGAACTGCTAATGCAACTACATACTTTCAGACGATAGGGTCAAGTGAGGAGCACAAACCAGCAAGTAATTTTATGTCTTCTTGAGTTTTGCTTATCTTTCCATCGTCAAAAAGAATGTCCCATTGCTACCGCTGATTATCCATTCCGTGTGTTGCAAGTTTGCCTACAAACTAGTAAAGTGTTATCATTGTTCTAAGTAAAGAGATTAGAGGGAATCGAACCCGCACCTCACTCTATCCGAGAGCGCGTGCTCTAACCCGTTGCCTACTCCCGCCTGTTTTGCCATCACTCAAATGGGCGTCAGTAATGCAACGACTTAGAGCACGTGCTCCCGGATAGAGTGAGATGCGCGTTCAAGTCCCGCTTGACGCAAAAGTTTTGCACATCACTCTACGTCACTCGGTATATCTATATCGTCATACCATCGATAAAAGCGGTCAAAATATGTTCAAGATTTCTCTGTAATGCATCAATGAAGGTTGGCGTCCAGTTGAATATCAATGCCTTTCAATCGACTATCTAGAAAACTCGCTCAAAAGTTCGATATGGTCTGGTAGTGTTTTGCATGTGATACCGATGAGGCGTGCGAGAACACGTTGGACTTACGTATATCACTGGAGATACGTTTACCAGACCTCTGAAACGCCTTAGAATATTCTATCGTCCTGAACATAACCAACGAAGGAAAGTGACTTGAAGGAACCTCAAGGCATTGTCTTCACGCCCCGCGTTTAATATTGAAAACTCCAAAATTCTTCGTTTGTAAAATTGTAACAACTTAACATTCGTTCCGAGTGTTTTCTTAAGACCACAGCTCAAAATTCAATATGCCTTGCAATCATTTTTGAGCCACGCATGTCAGTGGTCTGTCAAACAGGGCTGACTTATAGAGCCCGATACACATGTTTCGATTTAGCAATCGAGTGTACAACACTCTGTGTTTGCTGAGATTTTCACTGAACACAGAGTGTAAAGCGTTCGTCGTCGCTAACTCTTAGTGTGGGGACTGAGGACCCACAGAGATTAGCAAAAGACGAGAAAGGGTAACTATCCGACTGACGAGATCGCAAGATCGAAACACGTGTATCGGGCTCATAAGTCAGCCCTCATTGACAGACCACTGACATGCATGGCTCAAAATGATTGCAAGGCATATGTAACAACTTATTCAATAAGATGAGCTGTACAATGTTGCTCACAGCTGGTCATTATCAAGATCTATTGTTAGTAGGTATTACACCCACAACTATCAGGTCAAGAAGACGCTACTCATAAAACTTCAGCTGTACGCCTTTTCATCTAGAAATTTTTGGTTAGAGAATTTTGCATTAGATTTTTACCTCTCATACTTTACAGGAGCCGTGACTTTTACTGTGTGGATCAGAGTACTTCCGTCATTCACTTCGTCTTCTGATGTTCATCGCTTGATTGAGGACTTGTCTTCTTCATCAACGTCGCAGAATAGTGATTCAGCACGCCTCCTCAAGATCTCGAGGTTAGCCAGACTGGCGAGTTCGTTATTGATCACCAGAGAGCACTCAGGGCTAGGGAATCACCCGTGTCGAGCAGCGCCGAACTTCACTAGTCAAGCGCTCATAGTGTAATTTTTTTTCGCTTTGCAGATTCCAGCACTTCGGGCATTCGATTCGTTTTCTCGTCTTTTTTTTTTGAATGTCGTAGAATACGGGGTTGAGCGAGTATCTTTGCAATCTGGAGGATAGTCTGACTGTGGCGTTCCATGGGGCGTTCGTTATTGACTGTCGGAGAGCATTGAGAGGGGTGTTTAGCCCGCGCGCGTCGCGACGACCATCATAACAACTCAGCCATGGGCTCCCTACTCAGGTATAAAAGTACTCAAACAGAAAAAGATAGGTGGGACAAAACTTCGGACGATGTCTTAGCTGGTCGACTTCCACAGACCCTAACTGGGCGTGTCCTCCAGCGTGGGAACGACTCCACCCCCTCTGCCCCGAATAGTCTCCGACTATAGTACTGCCTTTCGTTGCAAGACCTGCAGCTGAATTTTGAACTGAGTCTTGCAACGAGAAGCAGTACTTCAATCGGCGACCAGTCGGGGCCAGATGAGGTGGACTCGTCCCCACGCCGGCAGACACGCCCAGTATGGGTCCGCGGAAGTCAAGCGGTTAATCGCCTTCATATGTGTAGCTTTTTCTACGTACTATCTACTAATTGGGTACATTTCTCAAAATGTCTCGTTGACCCCTTTTCTGATCATCTGCAAAATCTTGAGCGATACTCGCGACGACATCCAGACGCTCGTGTTTTGACAAGCAAACGCGCCGACGCGTATTTACGTGCCGGTAGTTGGCGATGGTTCACGACGTGTCAATAGAGCGCGGAATTGAATCTGTACGTTGGCTGATCATCGTCCACGACTATGAGACCTAGGGTAAAAAATGTTGTAATGCAGCTGGATTCGTTTTCTTTATTTCAGCTTGATGTCATTTATGGTTTGCTTTCGAGTAATTTGATCAGTGAATTTTCTCGTACTTCAAAGCTCTTGTGGTTTTTTCTTGCTCGTGATGTTTCCTTTCTAGTCCTCAATGACATAGCGGACCATGTGCGCTCGTAGTTGAGAGTCCTAGGATTGATTTCTTGAATTATTGATCGACTCGGATGCTTTGTGGCATCAGCTTCTAGTCAGGCGGTCGAGTTGAATTGTTTGACCAGATTTATTAAGAAATTTTCAGCCTATGCACTTTTTAAGCAACTTTTTTGTGTCTCATGCTTCGTCGTAGATCCTCCATGAATAGAAGGAGATTTCCAGCACCACCACAGAGTTTATCATCTATGATTATTCTATATTCTTGTGCCTTGGATATGATTTCATGCATATCAGTCTTGTGAGGAGCGCGCGTAGCACAGTGGTCAGAGGTGCTCTACGTCGCACACGAGGTCAGTGGTTCGACCTCAAGCTCATAGCCCACCAAACCGTCCATTCCTCCTGGAGCGGTTAATTGGTACGCAGAATTGAAAGTTCGACTTTCTATAACCTCGGCATAATTAATTGTTATATGAAAATCGAGAGCAACTTATCTTGATTAGCTGACGCGACGGTTGGTAAATTAGTCGTAGAAATTCGGCTGACGTTTCGGCGACCCGCCTTCTTCAGAGCCTGAGCGTATGTAGTATGTCTCCAGAATTGCCTGGAGGATGTGGTCAGAGGTGCTCTACGTCGCACGTAAGGTTAATGGTTCGACCTCTCTCATAGCCCACCAAACAGTCCATGCCTCCTAGGTCTGTAAATTGGTACCAGAATTGTCAGGGAGACATAAGGTCGATGGTTTGACCTCACGCTCATACATCCATTCCTCCTGGGTCAGTAAATTGGTACCAGAATTGTCTGGGAGGATAAGTAGCACTGACTCGATAAAGCGAGAGGCCACTGCGAGTCATTGTAAGGGTGGATAAGCATTCAGTCACCACAAACGAATCTAAAAATTGAGGACGAAACCATGGCGCATCCCTCGAGGATTATTTGTCAATGCCGAGACCTTTATCCTGTATTTTTTATCCTCCTCTTTGCTTTGGAGCAATTTCCACGATCCATTATCGACTTACCTTGGCATTGAGCAAATTAATCTTATATCAGTGAGCAGACACCAGGTTCTTAACAAAAGGAACTATTCGGAATGCAAAATAACGTAATAATAATGACTGACGTTTTGGTGTTTCCCTTTTTTTAGGGCCTGAAAGAGTCAAATTGACATGCGATATACTCAGTCGAACGTTTTCATAACCAAAACGGACAAAGCTTACATAAATATCCATTGTTTTATATCTATAACACATTTACATATCAAGTCGGATCTGCTCTGGTTAAAAAGCGTTTCAGTGAGTGAATTGTATGTCAATTTGATTCGTCCAGGTTGTGACGAATGCGAAGTCGCCGAGACGTCTTGCATTATTATTGTACTATTTTTGTGTATTTATCTTATGTATTAAGACCTTACTTCACATTTGCGGATCTCGATACATCTAGTATTTGATTTGACTCCTCGCATTTATCGCTTGACTGATGATTTGTCTTCTTGGACGTCGTAGAAGAGAGGTTGGGCAGATCACGTTTCAGTATCGAGGATAGCCAGGTTGGGCGTTCCTAGGGCGTTCAATGATTAATATCGTGTGAGCGTCGAAGAGAGGTAAATCAACTCTGCAGTGAGCATCACTGACCACTCGGCCACCGACGCACACTATTGTATAATAATGTTGGTAATAAATTTTATTGTTAGCCGCTTTGCGTCTGCTGAGCAACAAAAACAGAATTTAAATTGCTTTCGGAATCAGTATTTTAATGCATTTCGCATTGTTATGATGTTTTCTATATACCTAAGAGAATTGAGTGGTTGAGCAAAAACGCGGCCTCATGCGGGAATCGAACCCGCGTTTCATCCTATCCGGGGGCGCGTGCTCTACCACCACACCACTGAGGCACATTTGTCCGACCACTCATTCTTCAACATCTCAATGCTAGCTCTCAGCCACTAACCTTTTCTCTCAGGTATATAGAAAACATCATAACAATGCGAAATGCATATAATACTATCAATTCCGATTATTAGTAATTAGAATAGTTGTCAGCTCAACTGGTTTTATGAAGCGAAATCGCATATCCGACCAAACCTGTCAAAGGTTGGTGGCTGATAGCTAACATTGAGATGTTGAAGAATGAGTGGTTGGGCAAATGTGCCTCTGTGGTGTAGTGGTTAGAGCACGCGTCCCCGGATAGAATGAAACGCGGGTACAATTCCCGCCTGAGGCCGCATTTTTGCTCACCACTCAATTCTCTTGATTTGCTTTGTTTTACAGTTTACTTTGTACTTTGTGGACCGTAGATATTAGGTTGTTCTATAAGCTTTGGCACTAGAGAAACAAACACCAAATTTATTGACTAGAATTAATTAAATCTGCATGATTTTGGTGTCGTTCAACTGTGTATTCTTTTGCGAATATTTCGGTGAACAACTTGTCTATACTTGCATTAGAATGGAGCTATCGTGAGAGCAAATTTGTTTGCCACTCGTGCACGAATGGTGCTTAAGAAAAAGTGCTAGTGACGAGGAGCACAGGATTGATGGAGATTCTTGTGGACGGCCCAAGCGCGACTGTTCCTCCAGACTGCTCTCTCCAGTCTTGAACTTCGCGATCCACTTCCTAGCCGTCCTATCTGCTACCGTATCATCTCTCAAAGCTCCATAAATCTTGTGCGCCCGCTTAACAAGCATTTCATCTGCGCGACATTCGTGCACGAGTAGCAGCGAATTTGTTCCCAGAACAGCTCCTGCACAAAGCAAGTATGAGCAAATTTTATACTTATGTGTCTGCAAGAAAATGCGCAATCGAACGATACCAAAATCATGCAATTTCAACTACTTCTAGGCAATTAATTTGGTGTTTAATGGTCTAGTGCCAAAACTCATGATACGGCCCAATAGTCCACAGTTTTTTCTTGATAGGATAATATACGATATTGTTATTAATAAGGTTTATTTGGCGGAAGAAATTGTAATTTATCGAAACGTCAACTGCTAAATTCGACGTTGTAACTGCCCTCGTGTTTTGCCTTCTCTCAAAAAACCAAGGTTTGATGGACAATGCCGCGGTTAATGGAAAGAGTCAGTCTTGGGAATAAACAACAACACTCGTCGCTGCGCCTTCGTATCGATTTCGTCACCAAAGACAGCCGCCAGCTTTGATGCAACAAATTTCAGTTTTTCATCAAGTAACATTGCCCAGTCCTTAGTAGCGTTCCTCATAAGGTACTATAATTTCCTAATTAATTTCGTACATCCAGTGAAATTATTAGCAGTAAGGAACTATAAGACATTTTCGAAGACACCCTAAAACACTAGAGTGAAAATATAGACTTTTATAATGTTCTATCTCTTCTCGCTCATAGGCTACAAAATGTTCTTGAATGCAACGCTAACTTGTAAGGACTTTCTCCTTATAATGATTTGATTAGGTGCCTGCTGATCATTTTAGTTCTTCACCGTTTCTTTTTGAAGATGTGATTGTCGTGTTATAAAAGAAATTTTCTAAAAAGTTAATAAACAGAAGTATAAGAAGGGAGAGTAAAGTTGTGTTCAAATTTAATGAATTTTGGCAGATTTTATAAAATCGATAATTTATTCAGCTTAGACAAAATAACACCATTTAACAAATTAAATCTGCTTATTCAAACTAAATTAGCAGATCTATCTTAAATATTTATCACGAGGCTTCAAAAACAGTCGATCTTATGGATAAATCAGCAGAATTGAGTGTTATAGTTTATCAAAAAATTTTATAGAACTATCCCAATTGACGATAAAGTACCCAAAATCTAGCTTGGCTCTCAAAATCTGCTGCAAAACTCACAATCAATCTTCTGTTTTCTTAACGTCACTTAAACCAAAGGTGCCCTCTGAGTTCTCATTCGTTATACACTTCAAAGTGATCA
>JAHQIW010000792.1:0-71931 GCA_019055375.1 Parelaphostrongylus tenuis | reverse complement strand
TTGTGTGTGATAACGGTGACATTGGGGCATTTTGCTTGGTGATCCTTTTCGAATCCTTGTGATTCAAACAAATTCTTCAGGAATATTCCTCGCTACTCTTTATTTCCGTGCGTGAATATGAATTACTATTTATAAATCTTCTCCGCTATGCTTTTATATCATACACGTGCTTAATGAAGTATAAAGTATAGTTTTGAGCAACAACTACATGTCTTTCTATATGGACGTAATCTACATGTTTTACCAATGTGTGTGTACCCAACACTACATCAAAGTGGCGCGCGAATTTAGGCAGTTGCCTGTCCTAACGGATCAAAGCCTTGCTTGTAAGTTTGTGCAATACACAGTCGATCATGCAGCTCAAATTTCAAATTTCCTCTCTTTGTTCTATTTGTGTGTGCACACTGATCGCTGCATGAAACGTGTTTCACACAAGTGTCTTTATTGTACGCGAGGAGTGAGAAAAGTAATTTAAGCAGTATGGTCTTGATACGTGGCATTCGGCTTTTGAACAATGTGAAATAAAGGGTAGTACTCAGTTTCCTTCGGGTGAGTTTTAGCCCCTGACTGTTTGATACGTGGCGGAGTGGTTTTGATGCTCGTCGTGGCGCACGGTTGAAGCCGAGCTCCACCCCCAACTTTCCCCAGCGGTCAACAACAACGTCCTAAGAAAAGCCACAGCCAGGCTATCTTCGAGATTGCAAGGGGACTCGCTCAACCAGTATTCTACGCCGTTCAAGAGGAAAGCGAACAAACGAATTGAATGCTAGAAATACGGGGATGCGCCACAGTGAGGGAAAAACACAGTTATGACGGATCAAATAAAGTGCTAAAGTGACTGTTTGATCAACAACTCATGCACTTTTTTATCTCTTCTTTTCGTAGAGTGGATAAGGAAACAATCATAACTACATTGATAGTAGAGTAACGATTGAGAATCGATTACTGAAGCACTGCAATTCAAAAATAAAGGTAAAGGCTACAGAAAGCCAAACGCTATTCCCTTACTAACCTTCTTTTTTGTGCGAGATAGTTTGCGAGCCATCTTGTGATCGAACAGTTTAGGCTGCTTTTTTTGAGTTTGCAGTTTGGCAAAACTCATTTGCATAGCGAATTCATTTGAAAAATTTGTGTGGAGGGCGGCAATGTCGAAGAACTACATCAACTACGTTCCTCTAGGACTCATGTTATGTACAGCTAAGTACATTTGGGTGTTCGTAAGATGGACTGAATTATGATTCAGCAATCAAGAGAGCATCAAAGTTGAATACTATGTTAAATCAAAGTTAAATACTATGTTATCCGATGTGATAGTCTGTCCACACATCTGACGTCTGCTCTAACTCTCAATAGTAATTCATCGAGCGCTAGATCATGAATGAATACTAATTTGTAGGCTTTGATAAGTACAAGACGTGACACGCTGGTAGATCGAATCTGTTTGAGAAATAACTGAAATCATCCGTCTTTGCTCTTTGGTCAATTCACCAATCGAATTTTCGGCATTTATTTTTGAATTACTTGTTAAATAGTGGACGATAAAGTAGACTGTCCTCAAAATTACTTTCATTGTCTCAATATCTAAGCGACAACAAATACTACAAACTCTTCACCCTTATCACTGTGGGGTAATTTTACGTTCTCCAGCTCATCAGCTCTTCCTGTTTCTGGTATGTCACGTTTTCTGCTTCTATTAATTTGGAACAAAAGTTCTTCTTCTCATCCTCCATCTCTTTCTTCGCAAACTGGAGTTAAAATATCGAATATCAAAAAGAAATCCACTATCCAATGTTCAAGGTTAGGCCGTCCATCACATGTTTAGAAGCTCATGAAGGGAACTATGCAGTTCATGAACCTATTACTTACTCCGTTGCTTTCCAGCTATCTCACAAATACCCGAATGTTACAAAATCAGCTGCGCAATGCGTTAGCGATGGAATTCGTCAACGTTACCGCTCTCAACACAACCGTGTTACATGACTTCCCATTGCAAGACATTTATGAAATTCTTATGAAGTGCCAAAAACAATAAACTGTACTTCATCTCGATCTGCTAACCTGAGTGCCCAAATCGCTCAGTCTTAAGTGGTCCGACAAGTATTTTGTATAAATAGACAGTTGGCAATGGAATAGCGACTGACGGTGAACCTTGCCATTGCCCTCTTGCCTGTCCACTAAGTCCTATAAGTTCTCCTAATTTTACGCTGAAACGAAACACCATGGAGCCTTTGAAAAGTTTACTACTTTTAGGTTGGCATGAAAAAGGAATCTCAGAGAGCCCTAGACTGCAAGAGGCAGAAATTTTTTGAGCAGGTAGTACAGATGTCTGTTCGCAGAATTAACAATCTCCACGCCGTACTTTTTCATTAGTGAACCATTCAATATCTGATAAGATCCGGCTCTGGACTCAGTCCGAATTCTATGTAATCAAATATGCCAGTTTTAAATACTGTGACTTGGTTGTCTAGCTTATATAGATAATTTATTAGGGCATACGTGGGCCACAAGTACGTGATTGTTACACCTCTAATAATTACCTCCCTCACGTACGCTGTCAGTGCAGAACGCGTCTTTCATACTAGCTGGATATGGTGCTCACGGCCAGACGCCCAAATTTCACGAATTACCTTTGCTACTTCCTCCAATCGATTTATCTCTTACTTGCTAGGATACGCCCAGTCAACACTTATAACAACTTTTTTCGCACTTTTGGGATATTTCCCCTCAACACCTTGTACACGGTGTAGCCTAATGCGTGCACCAGCGATGGACTTGTGAGGAGTGCTGCCTGGGTCATTCTCTCCGGCTCCCCTCCATATTAAGCACCACCACGCAGCTGCACCAGCTCGTTGCCGGCAGACCTGCACAGGGGACCCCTTCAGGCGACTGTCGCCACTGTATCATTTTCCACCCCACATTATCAGGGACGATGGATTTCTCGTCAGGGCCTCCCGCGATGTAGTGTGCTGTACACAACTGACTAGGTGAGCATCCATGGCACTTCCATAGAGAGAGTATATGTTGGATCGTATTGGATTTCTACGCACCTAAGCGAGACCGAAGTAAAGAAGTTGTTCGACTAGTACCCGTCCCTTCCGTACACCCTGCGACGCTGAACACAATGGACCTATAACACGTGTGGCGCTTGTGAAACCCGGTCGCTAGAGCCTAGCCCGTCGGCCGATGAACGCTGCTATTTGGAGCGTCTATCAGTGTGAGTACACTCCACACTGCGACACGCCGCTCACCGAAGTTATCGTGTGGTAGCCGCAAACAACACGGAACCCGGTGTCTGACTCGTATCGCTAACTCACATTAGCGTCAATAGTCTCCGAGCACGATTGACGTTATCGACCTTGCCTGCGCTAAACCATGAAACCTGTCACCGTACTATTGCCAACACTCTCTGTAAGTAAGGAACAAAGTAGGCGCGACAAAAAGAAAAGCAAAATCCGCTTAGGACCAAATCGCAACAGCTCAGTGAAACCTCCCAACTAATGACACTAGACTAGATCGGTTTGGTTATTTACGTTTCATCGAACACTGCTCTGTACATGGCTTCGGCCACTACTGTAGTTGCTCACAAGATGTCACCCACGATCAATTTTTCTTCTCCCCAAAGGGCGTGCTGTGCTGTATTCTTAGCATCGCCTACATGAAGAGCTTTTTCACACGAGAAACTCATGACCACCACAGTCTTACGTCCAGCCAGAAGAAACGGCGGCGTTCGACAACTGATTCTCTTGTTATGCGTACCTATGCCTTGTCACCTGGTGTCACTCACATCCGAGACAGACAATTTATTATTCACTGCTAAGTGCCGGTATGAGTATAGCCGAAGAGGCCTAGAGAAAGAGCCGTCCTTTTATTTGATGATCGCCATTTTGGTAGTTCTCTTTTTGAGGTAGCAGTTTCGATAGCTTTTCCTATGTAGACGGACTGCGCAACCTCTACTGACATGACGGAGCACACCGATCGTTAGATCAATCGAAGAGCGGCGACTGGCACCTTAATCATTAGGTGTCTCTCCTCTCTTTTCCTCCTCGATAGCCTGTACAAGTTCCATCGAGGTCCCATGGTTGCTATCCGTTCAATAATTATAGACAAGGTTGATCCGCCTTTTTGTTACATAGAAAACACGGACCATATCAAACTGACCTAGTCAGCACGACCGAGACTCGACTGATTACCACCCACAAAACGACGGATCTGGCTCTTCAAACTAGCCCCTTCTCTTATTCGCCGAAAATTTTAACTATCTCTAGATTGCCATCGTGCTTTTGTGAACCGCCGTCACCCCCCAGCTGGGTAGAAAATAACTATACAAATTCTCTCTTACGATGGGGTACAAAACAAAGGCGCTATCCATCGCATAAAATATTTCGGAGAAAATCTCTGGTACCGTAACGCCGCCGATCTATGTGTTCGCCGACGGCACGTTGTGCAGGTTTCTCCGGAAACAACGCTAGTAAAGACACATGGAGAGCACGATGTGGCTGGAAGAATGCAGCGAATGCACGCGGCACACAAGAAAATAGCGGACTCTGACATCAAGTCGCGATGAAGGACACGTTTACCCTATAAAAAACACCATTGGGAGGCCAGAAACGATGAACACGCCAAAACGCCATAGAACCCGTGGATCAAGTTGTCCGCTTAAGAGGACACCCACAACGTTCCAAACGCCTGCCTGCAGTGGCTGATCGTATTTGATTTCTTTTAGTATGATACTGTACAAGCCGAGTGCCAACATATATTTTCTCCACAGTTGCACTGATTCACTTTAGAAGGAGCAAATGATACCTGAATACGACTTAGTGGAGTCGGTATGTCCTGCAAAATGTCGTGCCAGCTCGAGGTGTCCCTCCTAACGGGCGACCCCAACAGCGGTTGTACATTTGTTATGGAAAAAGAACGAAATATGTCAGAGGGACTAAAGGCGTTTCCCGTGCAATTAATATGACTATGAAAGACCCTTATAAACACCTATCGACGACAAACAGAAAACTGGGAGATGCGTGTGTAGCAAGGGGCGATCGAGTCCATCCCCAGCAACCTTCGGTCTCAGGACAACGCAAACATTCGCCGTATCACGCTTACACGACTCTACACTCTTGGAGAGGTTTCGCCGCGTAGAAGCGTGTGCAGTAGGAGGCTGGAAGAGCTCCACGTCTTGTCCCATTCAAAGGGTGGCCATGTGAAAGTGTCGAAGAGTCGAGCGACAATAAAAAGCTGCCTTATTTCTTCGGCACCTTTTACCCATAGACAATTATTTATGACGTCCTAGAATTTGAGAGAGAAAATTACGAAATTTGGCGTCTTGCCACCATCACCGGTACATAGTAGACAAGCGCCCCTCGTGTAATTGCACATACACAGCGTACTGGAAATTGTATCCCGCCCTACTTGTCTCACACGCCGCGTCATCACTCACACATCCTCCTTGCATCCCCCCACTCGTTCTTGGACTTCACAACCCTCCTCATCCTTATAATATCATTGCGCAATAGCAAATACCCACAATTCTCTTAATTATTACAATATGAAATGTGCGGCCCTGCACGGTGACAGACCTGAACATTGTCTTCATCACAGATATGAATTATCATGTATTCGAGAAGAGTACTGCGGTCGAATCTGGTGCCATTGCGCATCTGCCCTGTTTGCAGACAACAAAAGCGTCGTTTCCCCTGGGTACTGCGCAGAACTAAGAACTCCCACTATGCTCGCTGCCCTCACTCTACTCCTCTGATAATTCTTGTTATGCCGCAACAACCATCAAAGTACAAGTAACTTTTTCAAATCGATGCACTCACAATGGTGTTTTCGTTCAGCGTCAACAACTAAGAGCACACCAAACTTATTTCAGGTAACTTACGGGTCGTGATCCACCGGCCCAACAAGAGGGCTACTTTCGGCCAAGGGTTCAACCGTCACAGTCGCTATTCTCACATGCACAATACCCTGTCACCCTATTTGCATACAGAAATACTTGTCGGCCCATCGTAAGAACGGTGCGATTTGGGGCAAGTGTACAGTTAGGAGATGAGATGAAGACAGTTTATTGTTTTGCACTCATAAAGAATTAATACAATTGGTACTCTGCAACTGGGGAAGTACATGAACAGGTCATGGGGTTGAGAGGGTGAACGGTGAACGAATTCCATCGCTTACACGCATGTGCGCAGTGATGCTTCTTTGCTTAACATTCGGTGATATTTGTGAGACCTCCGCTGCCGAAAGCAACGGATAAGTAAATAGGTTCATGAAACGCCATAGGTTCCCTTCAGTCGATTGCCTCTACAAACCAGATGAGATGGACAGCGACTAAGGGCATCCACGCCTCTCACGTCCTGGCATGACCACATATAATGGATAGGGTTTCTTGTCTGTTGAGATATTGAAATTTTAATCTCCAGTTTGCGAGAAAGAGATGGAGGATGAGAAAGAAGCAAACTTTTGTTCCAAGATAATAGAAGCAGTAATAACGTGAACATATGACCAGAAAACGAAGAGCTGACCAGGAGGTCTGGGACGAAAACCGATAACAACCCTTTACCACAGCAGTGATAGCAGGATCGTTGACAGAGGTTGATGTGTAGTTATTTGTTGTTACGCTTAGATAATTGAAGACAAGATGGAACAACGTTAAGATTGTGCACGGGACAAGTAGCGTCACTTTTATCGTCCTACTATCTTACACAAGTAATTCAAAAATAAATGGACGAAATTCAGATCATCGGAATTGATGCTGCTCACATTATGAGAGGCAACCAAGGAACAGGATGATTTCAGTTATTTCGATTCAACCACGAGAATTCGACTCTCTACCAGCGTGTCAACGTCTTGTTGTAACTGATCAAAGCTTCTACAAATAGTATTATCCATCATGAGCTACGCGCTCGGGATGAAATCTATTGAGAGTTCCTGAGCAATGCAGACGTGACAGATCCTCGTCCCCCCCCCCCTCGGCGTGTAGTGGAGCACAGACTATCAAATCGGCATAACCACCTCCACGTCACCCTCCTTTAACGATCAATAGTTCGAGTAGTATGAACCAGTAAACCTCGTAATGACCGATATACTCCTAACTTTGCTATTGCCAGCTCTTCCGCTCTCGGATTGTCTGAATCAATAAATTCTAGCAACATATCTTCCTCCGTATACACACATAGACGAAACAGCCCCCATGGCAATAAACACTGTACTTTTAGCTGTAAATAAACATGAGTATAGAGGAACGTTAGTTGATGTAGTCTTCGACATTGCCCGCCCTCACCACAGACAGAACTTTTACGTCAAATGAATTCCTGCTTATGCAACTGCAGTGTTTGACCTACCCAAACCACCGGTCTACACTTCTTCAAGAACTGTAGTATATCAAGCGAAATCTCCATAACGTCGTAACGCCTAGCCTTCCTGCTAGTCAATTGCGATGCCGAGATCGCGTCGCCATTCCACTTTTCCCTCACGATCACCCACGCTCCTTGTCACACGTCTCTAACCTGCCTTAGACCTACAGGCCAGACCTCGTCGGAGGTACGCTCCCGCGGTCCGAATTTCTTCCGTCATTCTCCATCCCACGAGCGTGCACAGACTCACTACCCCAAGACGTGCTCCTGCGCCAACAAAACGTTCAAGAAAGGTTAGTACGGGACCAATAGAGTTGAGTCTTTATGTAGACCTATCCTACCTTTATATTATTTGAATATGCACAGTACTTCACGTCAATTCGATCTTCTCAATCGTTACTCTACTTATCAAACTGTAACGCTTCACGTCTTGAGACATTGTTTACCTATCACTGCTACAGACAGAACAATCGAGATAAGAAAAAAGTAACATTGATGTTTGCGTTCAAATTTTCACAAACAGTACACTTATACGCACATTTATCTCGACTTACGTTCTATGAATAACAGGCATGATATTTTCGCACAGCTGTACAACCCTCTCCCTGATGAAACGAAATCCCCGTATTCCTAGCATCCAAGTCGTATTGTTCGGCACTTTCACATCTTGAAACGGAGTTAAGGTAATACCTGCTTGGAGCGAATGTCCCTTGTGCAAAATCTACGTAAGAACCCTGTTAGGCTGAGAATAGGTTGTGGATGGTGGTAGCTCCCCGCAGGCCTTCGAACACCCTTCAGTGCGCCACGAACCACGTAACGAGAATCAAAAACCACTCCGCCAGTATCAACAACAACCGCAGGGGCTCTAAAACTCCACCCGAAGCGAGAACTCCGAGTACTACCTCCCTTCCTCACTATTCCTCACATTGTTCAAAAAGCCGAATGCCACGTCATCCAAGACCACATACTGCTCTATAAATTTACTTTCTCAATCCTCGTCCCGGCTACAATATAAAAGAACTACCTGCTGTCGCTAAGGGTGGAAACACGTATTCGATGACACGCGATCAGTGCTTGCACACACAAAATCGAACAAAGACGAGGAAGAGAGAGGAGAAATTGAGCTGCCATGATATCTGACTGGCTTGACTTGCCTAACAAACTTATAGCCAACATGAGCATGAGTCAATCCCACACAGCCTTTGTGATCCGCGCTGAGGACAGGCAACCGTGACATAAAATTCGCGCGGCCCACTCCTATTTAGAATGGATAGGCTTGGGCATCGTAACTGACACACATTGGACGACCAAACATCCTAGTTAGATTACCGCAACCACTTGTTTACGCCATCTATCCTAGACATAAGACATAGTAGTTGTCTCGACTCAAAACGATCTTTTTATTACTTACCATTAAGCACACACGTGCTCATGAATATAAAAGCAACTTAGCGCTCCGCAGAAGACGGTTTTAGTAAAAAAACCTAGTAAGAATCATATCCATTATATCACTGCCAACGGAAAAAAGAGCTCAGCGAGGATATATTATGCACTGAAGAATTTGTTTGGAATCACAAGGATTCGAAAAGGCGATCACCAAGCAAAATGCCCCAAATGTCCACCGTTATCACACACACAAATCGTTAGGTGATGCTTTAACATGGATTTTAGAATGTGCGCTGTTCGTTGTCTCGCCCAGTACTAAATAATGATTATAGCCACTCCTCTTCTAAGCTTATTGAGAAAAAATCCGCTGAAGCTTCAGCTATTGTTAATAGATGATATGAAAGCAGCTCCTTTTTCCTTGTAAGGGAAACGTCAATGAAACAAAAATGAATATCTACGAACACTACAAATCGTTAGAATTACAGTGTGTATCGGAAATTTTTCTTCCGCATGCGACTAATCTGTGTTTTCTAGGAATAGTGAAATACGAGCATAAAATTTAAAGCCATTTTCGTCATCTACAGTTTTACAATCCTGTGAATAATTTGAATATAACGGCCATTATAATTGCCTCCATCCATTTGTGCCAAATAGTGAGTAACAGGTTGAATAAATATTGTGAACGTGCACGTAAGCGCTGTATGCTTGCACGAGCACTGAAGAAGACTGTTGAAGGCTCTATCGGCTTCAGAAGGACCACTCGATATTTGTTAGAACTACCTTATATGAATCACTTGCAAAAAATGTCAGAAATGTGCACTGTAGTGATGGCGCTACAGTTTAGCTTAATTTCTCAATTTACCGTAATATAGAGTGAAACGTCGATTTCGCTGATGGGGTAGCATTCTCTCTAAATGTACTATTATTTATCATATATGAGTGCTCCTAAAAAAAACAATGCAACACAATCATGAATTTGCTCATTTTAATCTCTTTTAGCTAAAGCAGGTTTGGCATAAACCAAGGAAGGTGTCCAAATCATATTAGTAAAAGAGAATTCTTAGGTTTATTTTTGAAAAAAGTACAAAGTGGTAGCGTTTTATCGCAACGAATAATTTCGTATATTTAGAATCTACTGAATTTAAAATATATTGCAGAAACTGGTCTGATTAAGTTTCTCATCGAATCATTCATGTTTTCGCAGCTGTTTTAGTTTTGTTCGCGTATACGCCGGAGCTTTCATTCCTATCAGTCGAGTTTGTTCCACCGACAAGAACTGTCGCAAAGTCACCAGACTTCTTCCTGACATAGTTTCAAATGACCCGCTTCGTTTTTACTGCGTCATATTAATAAGATAGCCATTATTTTACTAATCTGAAGGCTGGCATTTAGTTGTAGGTTATCGCATTGGTATTAAACATCATGCTCTCAAAATTTCTTCCTGTAAGCTTATTAAGGTTATGAGCCATTAAAAATGACTGATGTCTTGACTACTGGCGATCTTGAATTCTAGAGAGAGCCATCATATAACCAATCAGTAAGAACATCTTTTTAAAAGTAAGAAAAAGCTTGGATGTTAGTTCCTATCATTAGAAAAGGGACTTGTCAGTGACTGAGAACATAGGTGCTGGTTCACATATGATGATAAATAGCATAAAATCAGAAGAAAAGGAATTTCAACTGTCTCGATACTATTCGTTTACATTTTCGAGTCATCTTCAAATTCAATCATACAAGCTTCTTAGAATTCAATGTTACAAGCAATTCAAGAACGTTTGCGAGCTCAAAAAACTCTTATTTCTTGCATCATATTCGTAAATTTGTCTAATTACTCACCTATCACCACATTAAACCAGTTCTATATACGACAAAATTTCCGCCTCTAAATTTACTATGCACGACCCGTTATGACAAATCGTCCTGTAAATCCGAGCACTTCCTGTATCGATTCGTTCCTCGCATTCACTAGCAGGGATTTACATAGGAGAACACTTAGCTAAAAGTCTTGAACAGTATCAACGCATGCGGCGGCGTACACAATGGGCACTGAGGCCCTTGTAAGTTTACTTTACTTAGCAGTTATATAACCACAAACATTCCGCCGGTAACGTTCACAGAACATTACCATTTAGCGAGGAGCATTACGCCTCAAATTTGAAACCTCTCTTAATTCACCTAATACTTCTTCCTCATTTTAGAGTAATAGTGCGATGCTGTATCATAGAGAGACGATGATATCGTTTCGAAATTCCACATCACTCATTGGCAAACTCATAACCTTATCATCTCGTTTAACCCACTAATAATATCTCTTTCAGTATGACGGTCAACTTATTTGCTTCAATGGTGTTAGCAGCGGTATTTTGGCCACGCAACTACCAGAATGCTTAGCAGCCCGGAAGCTGGTCTTTGTACAAGCTATATGGAGACACGGTGATCGTGCCCCGCAATCGTTACCGTATCCTAATGATCCATATAATGAAACCGCATGGCAACGTGGATGGTCACAGCTAACGAATGTGAGACGGCAAAGTTTCGCCTATGAGACGTATCTCAATATCCTAATTTATATTAGTTCTATCCAAGAAAAGTGAGCCCTTGATCGTTTAATTCTAAGCCTCAAAAGCACGCTTTGCTACTTTTCATTTTTATATTGATCAATGCTGAGCGATATGCTAACCTTCGAATGTTAGGCGGAAATCGAACCTATTTTTCACCTTTTCCAGAGGCATACGTTGACCGATTTCTCTGGCAGCGTGCCTGTTCTGTCTTCACCCATTCTTTAATAGAACGCATCGATCTGTCAGTAATCAACCGTGAAGTGTTAAGCGTGGCAAGCTCGTACCGGCATTGATCTTAGTATGCTGACAGTCTATGATAACATATATATATATATATATTATTTATTTATTATTTATATTTATTTACCGATGCACATCTCAGTACTCTGAAATAAATAAGTTGTATCTGCGAAGAAAATGTCCATGATAGCTCAATTCGAAAAAACTGACGCTTTTTACTTGGCAAGTTCTCGTTTTTAACGTTCACGCAGAAAAACGCACCCAGTAGTTTGATAGACAGCAATCTAACATCTCATAAGTACCCATTATCGAACTGAACAGGTAATCAGAGACATTCACTATACCGACAGATTATAATCATGATAGGCCAAATACTGCGCAACAAATTCCAAAAAATTCTCATCGCAACGGTTGAAACCTCCATGAAAACTGGTGTATTTCAGATAGGCATGGAGCAAATGAATGAGCTTGGTACCTACTTTCGAAAGAGATACAAGCGCTTTGTTTCGTCGCACTTCGTTCCGAAACAAGTATGATTCTAAGCAATTTTCAATAAAGGGAGAAAGATAATGCGTTCAACATTGTCAAATCAAAAGTGATGCGTTGTGGATTATGACTCAATTTCACCTTTCGAGCTGACAGATCCCATAATCTTTCATGAAACTGATAATTGATCTCTTCACTTTGAGGAAAAAGCGGCAGTCCATGCCTCCGAATAATTCTGAAGGATAAATGTGCATTCTATAACTTACAATGCCAAATGGAGTTAAATACGTAGCTCGCCCCACGGGGATTATTCAAAGGAGAGTGCATTGTCTTCTTTAGATGTTCAACAGTACAAATCCTCTTTACTGATAATGCTGTCTATGAGATAGTATCACATCGCAGGTGAATTTGCATGCATCACGCACTGCTTGATGATTCTCGTTTATTCGGGGGCCACAAATATGATTAAAATTTTTCTTTGTGACATTTGATTATACTGCTGTCATAGATAGGGAAGCATCTAGCAGAAGCTCTTCCAGCTCACAATAAGGCACTAAACTCTTACTATACTTCTTCGCATTGCTTGAATGGCGATTCACTTATAGTTTCATTATCCACCTAAGAAGGTCGACCTCCGTTTCTGAATTGAAGGCCAAAGTGTTATACTGCAGTCTGACTATGTCAATTGCAGGTTTATATTCGCTCATCAGATTCTGATCGAGCGCTTACTTCAGCGCAAGCTTTCTTGTCTGGGTTTTATCCAGCTAAAGGTAGCTTTGAATGGCAACGTGGAAATCACTGGCAACCAATACCGATTCACTCCTCAACGCCTGATGAATCGGATTGGTGAGTTGTAAATCGAAATGTAATTTGTAATGTAAATGAGAATGAAGCGAAAAAATGTACACCTCAACCGTATAAACTCATGTAATATCAGGAGGCAAAGCTTCTTTTGTTTGCTCAGCATCATAGTTTGGTCTTCGCCAAATGTAGTTGAAGTCTCTGTCACAATAGAGCTAGTGAATGAATCACCTGCTAATGATGTAGTGGAAGTTTGTTCATCCGTTTATTACGTAAGGTATGTTTTGAGCTGAACAAACACTGACGGATCAGCAAAATCACAAATAAAGCCAATTTCGGTTTAAAATCTCTAGTCACAATTCTGCTTGATCTTTAGTTGTTGTGCTAACAAAAAAGTCGCAGCCTAGAAAAAAGTGGAGTGCAAAGGCCAGTGATGGGAGGGAAAGAATGATACATTGCCTTCTCGATGAGAAGACCCTACCAGTTTTTGTGCCCTACGTGTGTCGTTGCAATGTCGTTCAAGTCTCTATAGACATGAGGACGTAAAGTCGAACGGTGATTTTTATCAAAAATCGACTTTCAATTGCTTCTTTCCTTTTATCTTCACCACAATTAAATGCAGAACTATCTACCTTTGCGAATTCGACAACAGAAAGCTGACCGAGCAGTTCGGAGACAAGCTACCAAAAACGATAATTGAAGTAGAAGGGACTCGAAATCGCAAATTTTTATGAAGTTATACTTTTGGTGATCTGCATTCTCTGTGAATACTAAGACACTTTGTTACTTTGATTCTTTACAGCTACTCAAGCCCACATCGACTGACTGCAAAAACTTAGACAAATTGGTTGACGAAGACGTTGCCAAAACAGGCGAAGGTTTATAACGACCAATATAAATATATGTTCAAGTTTCTCGGAGAGCGAAGTGGCATCGCAAATTTCTCCTATGATGACATTGGTGACATATATAATGTGAAAAGAGAGGTATGTATAGAAGCGATGGATGATGACGTTTTCACTTGTTTTTATCAGTTAAAAGTTATCAACCTTAAGCTCGAAGTTTATAACTTTATATTGAGAGAAGATATCATGCGAAACATAACATCCAAGAAATGCCTGTCCACAGTGCACAGTTGCGACCAGGGTAACGTAGGCGATCTGTGATGCATTCTAAGAGATGCTTAACTTTTTCGAACTGTGTTTGCCCCTAATCGGTTCCCTGTCTAATAACGATGTCATGCTGGGCACGAAACGCAAAAAGCCTCTCTTTTAGTTGATAATTCACAGCAACTTTTTTGAGCATGAGATCATCTTGAGACGTTTTTAAGAGACTGTTGTAGAATGGAACCGCCGATAAGCAGCGGAAATATCTTAATTTCAACATTGGAATCCACCACCTCGGCAGAACTTGTGTAAAAATGACGACCACTTGGAAGACTTTTGAGAGCGGATCGGTTCTAAGAGCGCTTGCTTGTTGATATGATACAACATAGTTCCTTTTTGAATGCAAACATCAAGTCTTTTTAGTGCTTTCAACGTCCTCAAAACGTTTGTACTCGCAACGTTTATCTAACAGTTGAGAATTTGCGATTTCTACGTGCATGCAAATTACAAATACCGCATCGAATAGACAATCTTCATGCAGAAATTCCAATTCTAATTTTAGGTCGTTCCATAAATTTGGCACTAGAGGAATAAACAAAATGTAATTACCAGAGGTGATTGAAACTGCATAACTTTGGCGCCTTTCATTTGCGCATTTTTCGCTAACATTTGGTGTACAACTTGCCTATACTTACTTCAAGATGGAGCTGCCATTGGAACAAATTCGCTTCTACTCACGCATGAATGGCGCGTCGGGGAAATGCTAATGAAACGTCGCGCAAGAATACTGGAGCTTTTTGTGGGCGGTCCTAGCGCGACTGATCCTCCAGACTGTTCTCTCCGGCTTTGAACTTCGCGGACCAATTGGTAGCCGTCTTTTCTGCAGCCATATCAGAGCTCCAAGCTCCAATAATCTAGCGTGCCGCTTCATTAACATTTACCCTTTCGCGCCATTTGTGCATGAGTAGCAAGCAATTTTATTCCGAAGACAGCTCCATCTTGAAGCAAATATAAGCAAATTGTACACCAAAATATTTGGAAGAAAATGAGCAATTAAACAATACCAAAATCGTGCAACTTTAATTACTTCTGGTTAGTAAATTTGGTGTTTATTGCTCTAGAGGCAAAACTTATGGAACGACCTAATATAAGAACTGCGCTTGCATAAAGAAGTTGCAACTCGCCGCACAAATGATTTTATTCGCTTGAAACTTGTAAAACGATTTTGAAAATGTGGCTCAGTTTCGCAAGCATCAGGAAATTATAGAGAATTGTTTTTCTTAGTGATTCCATTGAGTGCGAATAAGCTGAAAACGTCTTATTACTGCTTTGTAAAACGTTCGGATCGTCACCATGATCTTAGTCCACTAATATAGCTTTCCTCACGAAAATGAGAAGCCAGTGGTGTGAAAACACTGAGTTTCCAATGTAACCCAAGTGGAAGCCTGAAATTATTCAGAAAAGCTCTCTACACATGCTTTCCATGATTGCTCTACTCTACTCTTTCCTTCTCCGTCTTTTCCAGATTCACAGACTTTACAGTCTTCAAAAGAAAGCACAGGAGATTTCATTCTGTGCTACACATGTGCAGCCTTGTGACTTGCCATGAGCAATCGATTGACGCCGTTTTGGTGGATCTTCTAGAAAGAGTCTCGGGAGATATATCGATGACCTTGATTCTATAACGAAAACTGTGGATATCCACCTCACAATGAGTTTATCAATTCCGCAAGCTGTCGGTTATTTTCTATGTAGAAAACACCTAGGAGAGTTATTACATTCTTTTCCAATGCGCAAATATCTGCTATAGCGAAGAGGAAGACAAAGCGACGACCTGAGTAGTGCAGTGGTAAACCTAGCGAGCCTCTTCAAAGGGTGATTACCGACCCAAAGCAAAGGCATACCAAGTTCCAAGTTTTGCTCTCATCTTAGCCTCGTATGGTTATATTTCAGATCGTGCACTGCCATCAAAAATCAATTGGGAAGAAAGGCAAGGTTGAAGATTGTAATTTCAAGACTATATGTACCAAAAATATAATCAAAGGACAAGCATTTTTCAACCTTTGTGGTCTATAACCTGTCCAGTTGCTGCTGTTTGTACAGATGGCATTAGATTAGACGTCTTCTCACGTGGATGTCGAGTATGGTTGAAGTCGAGCATTTCGTACAAATTCTAGATGTGAAGTAACCTACATGTAGCCAATAAAGTCTTACAAAGGGCAAATAAGATGTGAGAACTGCATGAATGCTTTTGAAAAGCATCGGAAAGTCGACTTATAAGGCTAGGGACAATGATAAAAGGTTCCGAATATTCGAGGGACAGAAAGATCTGGTGTGGAAACAGTGGTCACTGAGACCAATAGAATTATCGTAATAAGTGTGGTAAATCATCGATATTGTCCTATACTATCAAATTTTGATCTCGTCAGATAAATGCTAACAGCATTTGTTGTATCCTGTTCATGCATATCACCAATCTATCAGCACAGATAAAATGTTGCATCATTTAGGTTTTTATGAAAGCCGCTTATGTTTACCATTACATAGTTTAATAATCAGAATTTCAACTACTAGACAAACTGATTATAGCACTTTTTTGAGCACTTTAATTGATCCGTCATCACAGTGTTTTTTTTTTTCACTGTGCGAATCCGGGTGCTTCTAGCATCCGATTCGTTTTTCGTCTTCTTCTTGAACGGCTTAGCGTCGTGGTTAAGCGAGTCTCCTTGCAATTCCGAGGATAGCCAGGCTGTGGCGTTCCATAGGACGTTGTTGTTGACTGCCGGAGAGAAATGGGGAGTGGAGCTCCGCACACGCCGGGACCAACATCACAACCATTAGGCAATGGCGCCATAATTAAGCACTGAATACAGTATTGAATACCAAGCAATTAATTATATTATTCCAAATATTTCAAAATTCTACGAAAAATCGCTGTTTAAACATGGTCATGTCTCATTCAAATAAGATTTTCAAGAATAAAGCTTGGAAGTGCGGAAAAATCATAGCATTAATCAATCTCAATTTTATTTCAGCTCAGCAATAAAATGACTGAAAAACAGCCACGTTGGGTGTTCAGGCGCTGGTCGAAGTACAATAACCGAAGCACGATGGAGATCATCAGCGAACTGCGTCGAATTCGGAGAATTACCAAGTTCAACTCGGCAGCAAAAGCTAAAGTATTGAGTACTATGCAATTTTTGAGACATACAGTAGTGTTGAATAACGAATAGAAGTTTTTGCCTTCAAAACATTTTTTGTGACGAGTTTCTTGAGGATTAACAGAAGGGTGCTCAAAATTGTTGGGACTAAAGGAGACTTTGCTAGATCAACAATTATTATCAAAGTGTTACGAAAACATAGAAATTAATGTATTTGCCACCATGGTTTAGTAAATATCCAGCATACGGTTTTCTATCGGCATGTTATTATTACGAACAAAAACAAATTTTTCCTAGAGCGTTTTTACTTCTTAATTGGATTTTAGATGTTGGGCGGCTATCTACTTAACAACTGGATACACAACGCCATTCGAGTTGCCAATGGAACAATGACAGATCCGGAAAAGATGTTACTCTATTCATCGGTGCGGTTCATAAGAAAACTTTAATTGCACTTTTTTACTTCTAGAACACTTTCCTGACATATTCAAGAGAGTTTATGATTTCCAAATCCATAACAAACTGTTGACAGCATGACGGCACCTTACTTGCCTTAATGTACGCTATGGGGGTTGCTAACGATCAGGTAATTCCGTATGCTTCGTCGGTTATCATGGAAATCTACAAGGATGGAAAAGATTATGAAGTTGAGGTAAGCGATTTGAAATCATTATTTGATTTTACTTCTTCCTCTTCTAGAAGAGGTCCCTTTATATATTTTTATATATATACATATATATGTAAACATATATATACATATATATAATCACCTGTACCACCTGTCGTCCCGTTGATCGTCGAGTGACTCGAGCGGGTACCAGCAACGCTTCCATTTTTCCGTATCGCGTGCAAGAGTCGCCCAGTGGGTGCTCCTCGCTCTAGGGATTCGCTAAGCATCATATCCTTTTTCTATGCCTTTCGCGAAGAAATCGTACCAACGGGTCGGTGGTCTTCCTGCAGAGTGCTTGATATCCCGAGCAAACTAGTTGGTAACGGCTCTCGTCCATTGGTTGTCGTTGAAGCGCATCACGTGTCCGTCCCACCTTATTTTCTATATCCTGGCGGGTAGAACGGCGTCTCTAATCTGCGATCGTTGACCGACGTCGGAACTTCGGATCCATTCTCCCATTTGAGAGATGTGGGATTCTTCTAGTATCGACCTTCCGACTGCGGTTCAATAATGCCAAGTTATCCTTCATGCTGCTTACGTAGATCCCAGGTTTCTAGTGCACATGTTAGGGCAGGAGTAATCGTCGAGTCGAAGAGGTGTGCACGGAGTCGGATGTTCTTTGTCCTCTTCATTACATCTTCGATGCACTTAAATGTTTCCCAACTCGCTCGTTTTCATCTGCTCAACTCTGGGGCTAGGTCATTTATCATGTTGATTTCACAACTGAGATCGACGTAACTGGAGCATTCGGAGATATTCGTTCCAGTGAGCGTGAATGGGACATTTAAAACCCATCCTTTCCTCATGAACATCGTTTTCGTTAGATTTAGTTGAAGACCAATCTTTTCACAGGAGTTATCGAAATCGGCCAACATTCGTTCCGCTTGGCTGATGCTTGGTGTCATGAGGACGACATTATCAGCAAAGCAAAGATGGTTCGATTGTCGACCGTTAATTTCACTCCCATATCGTCCCATTCTAGTGCTCTCATAACGTTTTGAAGGATGGCAGTAAATAATTTTGGCAAAATTGCATCGCCTTGCCGAACCCCTCTTCATGCATCGATGGTGATATTGTTGTAGAATGGATTAATTCCATTCTACAACAGCAATAAATAAGTAACTATATAAATCTTCTGTACCAATAAAAACGACACTAAGGGGTTGCTTTAGCTCGGTGGTCAGAGGTGCCCCGCAATACGTGGGACCATTCTTTGGTTCGATTTCAAACCCTGCGTCCATCAGGGCCTCTATATCTTCGGGAAAGACAAATCAGTGATAAATATCTAAGGAGGAGTTAAAACATTGATGGATACGGCGTGTATACACTCAACCATGATTTCGATGCTACATTTAGGTGAAGTATGACGCATCCTCCAAAACTTATCAGCGCTGCATATATTTTGTCTGACAAGAAACTATTCATTTTTCAACTTAGCTCATAAAATTGCACAAAAAGGCATAGCTTCAGCTTCTGTTTCGTAACACTACAACAGTACCACCACATCCACTCAAAATCAAAGGTTGTCGCTCACCGTGTACTGTGCAAAAAATGGCTGCGACATACGGTAACA
Organism: Parelaphostrongylus tenuis; assembly: GCA_019055375.1. NCBI lineage: Eukaryota > Metazoa > Nematoda > Chromadorea > Rhabditida > Metastrongylidae > Parelaphostrongylus > Parelaphostrongylus tenuis. The sequence goes on along the minus strand of JAHQIW010000792.1, from coordinate 52,595 downwards.
TGGTGCTGACTAGTTACGATGAACAGCAGGCGGTACGTTATCTGAGAAAAAAGAAATTTTTGCTTATAGATAACATTTTAATTTCGTGTCACTTTATCATTTTATAATCGATTTCACCTGTTATTTCTCTCAGTAGTGCGTTCCGTACCTGATTGAGAATTTTGGTAAAATGATCTGATAGCACATCTTTAAGCCTTTCAGAGGTCTCGAATGGCGCTTTGAATACCAGAGGTACGTTTTGGCTGCCTTGTCAAGACTCATCAGTATCACATGCCTTTCGGTTCAGCTGAGCGCATCCATATAAGGGTATCGGCCTACTGTTACTGCAATGTCAGTGATCTTTTCACTTGGCATACAATGAAACATTTTCGTCGCCGAATACCCTTATACGCAGAGGTTCGCTTGAACCAAAAGCTACTGGCGAGACTTGATATGAAAGCCGTAACATACGTTCATTACTCGAAGTGCCATACCAGACCTTTGATAGGTCTAAAATATGCAATAAGACTGTGTTGAATTATAAGCGAAGTCTCAAGCGATAATCGATTAGGATATTAGTAGCGATAGCTTGGTGTCACTATAATGAAAACATACAAATTTTTTTCCTGTTTCAAATATCGTGCTTTCTGCAATTTATCATAGAAAAATATAGGCTCTCTCTCAGATTTTACAAATTTTATAAGTGGAAGCTTTTGAAAATCCTCACAAATTGGAGGAGAGAATATCGAAAATCTCATAAAAAAGTGACTAGCTTTTACATAAAAAGCCCTTAAATCTATTTGCTACTCTCCGTTTCAAATAAAATTTAATAAGAAAGACTTATCAACAGGAAAATATCTGAAATGTAGCAGCACTTGATACTTTTCTGTTATCCGCACCCTGCTTCGACTCTTCAGAAAAGACTTATTTCTTGGCGGTTTTCAATGTTTTACTAATCATTCAATAGCTGCAAACTATTTCCTTACACATTCAATGATTAATCGATAGATCAAATCTCAAAGATTACAATGATGCTTTTAGCTTTTGAAATAGACGTCTTAGTGCGCTGCAATAGAAAACAATACTGGGTTTGCAAACAAGATTATTTTATTATCCGCGCCTATCTTCGATCTCCTGAGAAAAACGCGCGTTCTGCTATTTTTTCAAGTTTCAACGACGATCTAATACCTTAGGTTTCAAAGGTTCAAAGATTCACTTTCTTTTTAATATGACTGTATTATAACGATGCAAAAGCAAGGGGAAAATTATGTTTCTCATCAAAATATTTTCTGGACAAAGCTTTTCCGTTATATTTATAAAATCATTCGATAGCTTGAATCTCACCGATTCCGACATGTTTTTGGTATTTGAAAATGACTTTTCATTGCATTGCAGCAGTCAAAAGAACGTTAGTTTCGCGCAGTATACTGACTTCAAGCGAGCACGCTTTGGCAGTACGTGGATAAGAATTCGCCATATTGGCGCATAGCCATTACGCTTGTAGCTGCATGTGAATAAGATTTCGCAACATGCGATATCAGTTCACTGTATAATGATTGCCTTTCAGTTATTTTCTGAGGGTTTTCAACAGCTCCCCCAATTAGGAGCCTCTGGGCTTTACCAAATACTGAAATAGACACAGTCGTGTTCCTACAAAAACATGGCGTGTTAACTGAACGCTTGTGCAAGAAAGGTCATCAGATGGAGCTTGCGCTCAGTCCACACACTTTTCAGCTATTTTACAAGCATAGCCTCTTCATGCCGAGTGCAAAACTCAATCTTCTTTGGGCTATCACAGCGCATTAGGGAAACCTTTTTCAAAAACCAAAACATCGTTGGTATTCTCGAGGCTTGATCTATCGATTAGTTGTCGGAAGTCTAAGAACTAGCTTGGTTCTGCGAGATATATTTGAACGAGAGGAAAAATTTTATTTCTGCTGTTTCACCATAGTAGCAATTTTGAAAATTCCTTCAAATTCTTTTGATTCAAGCTACCCAACTATTACACAACCTTTGAGAAATCTTAAACTACGTTTTTTTTCTGAAGGATTGAAACAGTGTGTAGATAACGGAGATATTCCAATATTGCAAAACCCAATCTTCTTTCGGTTGTTGCAACGCATTAAGAAGTCCGTTTCAAGGCTAAATATATCATTGGAGTGCTCAAGATTCGATCTATCAAGTAGTCGCTAAAAGTTTGAAGGAAAAGCTCCATTCAGCGAAAAATGTTTGCATGAAAAACACAATTTTATTTTTGCTGCTTTAGCGCAATGACAGAGTCTCTTTGAATATAAAATATATTATCCGAATTCTTTTGATTAAAGCTATTGAATTTCTACCTAAATATTGAAAACGACCACGTTGTGCAAGAAGTCAGAGGTGCTCTACAACACACGTGTGGTCACTGGTTCGACCAAGCGTCTTAGATTCAATGGATCCCCCATGACTACGGGCTTGGCAAAGTGGTATCATACTTGTCTTGAAGGATAGCAGCCTGGAACGATACATCGTGCGACCACTATGAATCATTGCAGAAACTGATGTACATCCAATGACCTCTAAAGATGCTCGGTGAAGTAGATTACATGATGTATTCCTCAGAGATTGATTAGCATTGAAAACTTCATCCTCAGTTTATTAGTCTCAACTGAGTCTCGCTGTTACACATTCTCGACATTGCCTATGAGATATACATTACTACGGTTGAAAAGGAGGTTCCGGTGCACTTTTAAACGTCGTCAACTGTTCAACAATCCACTGTATGACCGATTTTGGAAATGCGTTGCCACTTTGGACGGGAAGTCGGTGTACCACCTGGTTAACCACATCAAGACAACCAGCGGGTCCTGAAGGGTCAAGCTACGCTGCTAGTCCCGAAGCACAACGATTTAACAAGAAGATCATGATCTGTGTTTGGTGGAACTTCGAAGGAGCCGTGCAATTTGACTCCGGTTCCGAACGGCAAGTCCATCAAAGCCGAGCTCTATTGCCAGCAGTTAGCGCGAGTCTACGACAAGCTTATGGAGAAGTCCTCCGCTTTGATCAAGCGAAAGCGCGTTTTGATTCAGCAAGACAATGCCAGACCGCACATTGCCAAAAAGACCAAAGATAAGTTCAATGCATTGGACGGAGTTGAGGCTCTGCCGCATCCCGCCTCCAGTCCAGATTGCGCTTTATAAGACTTTGACCTTTTCTCCATCAAGGCAACACTTTTCCAAAGAGTCGTCGATTTGAATCGTTCAATGAAGTTGAGGAAGCAGGTCAAGAATTCTTTGATTCGAAAGCGAAGAAATGGCCGCATTCGACCAGATCCGAAACTTGGCGGACCGATGGTAAAAAGTCATAGAAAACGATGGGTTTTTATTGACGAGTAGTCATTCTTGTTTTCGTGTGAAACTCAAGCATAAATCTTAGCTTTTTACAAGTACCTCAGAACTTTTTTTCCAACTTAATATACTCCGAAAATGCTGTTTGCACGTTGACTTCATTTGTGTACTTAGTGTTCTCATGATATCTAATTCTCAGAATAACGAGTATTATTCACTGCCCTTGAAACAATGTTTATTAAATTTTACTTTAGTTGTGTGGAACGCCAGTCAAAAAGTGCAAAGAGTATTCGATGAAGCCATAACTTCTAGCAGTCTTTACTGCAACACAAGTTACGTGTTGCTCTCGAATAAATAGTTAACACCTTTTCTGAAAGCAAATTTGTCTGCACTCACACATTTCACGTGTTGACATTGACAAGAGGATGAATAGCCATGAGGCATGAGCTGTGCTGTTGTAACCGTAGGGTAACGTGGTGTGGCTATAGTGTGGGAATTTTTGTGGTATGCGAGGAAATGATGAAACGACGGATCACCGAGTCCGATACCAGGTAAATCAAAATGGCTTTATTAGCGCTCTTAACAAAGACGGCACCTTAGAATATAGTTCTGTTTTGGCCATATTTTCAAACGTATTATCACTGGGTAACGTAGCGAACAACCATAAAAAGCAGCACTCAAACCAACTGCAGGGCACAGCAAAGCTTCTTTAGCCACAGAAAGTACCACCGTGCAAAATCTGATCACAGTAATAGCTATTAGGGGAAGTGGGCCGAGTCGCTAATGATGTTCGGAGCGGCTTGACAAGATTTGATTCCCACTTTCGTCCTCTAACACTCCGTGGCAGGATTATTTTCGAATTTGCAAAGGGTTGTGCTTAACCAGTATTCTTCGACGTTCATGAAGAAGGTAAATTTTCAATCAAGCGGTAAAGAGAGATCATAAATTGGATGTTAAAAGCACTGAGACTCACATAGTAAAAAAATCTGTGATACGTGTCAATCCATGAAGTCATTGAGAAAATCCTTCAGGGAAAAAAGAAGCTTTCTAGTGATCAATCAATTGAGAAAATCAGAACTAGAGTGGGCGAAAACGCCACGCTTCCATCATGGAAACCAAAAAACTAAATCGGAAGTCAGGCTGTCAGCGAACTTTAGCATGAATAATGAGAACGGTTTTACGAACTATCCCTTTTTGAGATCTTACAAAATCCATTCTACGAACTGTCCTTTTTCAAAAAGTTGAACTATTAACTAAATAAATAGACATGGCATGGTATGGTAAGTCTAGGTTCTAAGGAACGTGAAAGCACCGAAGCGTCAGCCACTAATTTTGAAAAAGATATGCTCCTTCGTGCAAGTTTTCATAAAGGACAGTTTCTAGGATAGTTTTAATTGCATACTTTGTGGTTCAGTTAAAGTCGGTCATTCGTTTATTACGAAATATGCCGCCGAGACTTACAACTTGTGAGAGGTGTATTAATATTGAAACAAGATCATCTCAGTCCAACAAAGCTTATCTTCTTCGTCGATGCTTAGAATACAGTATTGTTCCTAAGCTCACTAGAAGTAGGATTTTAACGTGAAATGTGCGGCTTAACTGAGAATCTGAACCAACTACTAGACATGCATATGCGATTCTTACGCATTTATTCAAGAAATAAAAAAGGATAAAGGATAAAGCTCTCGGCGTTGATCAATCCCTGAGGAATGCGCCATGCATTCGACTTCAATTTTTATACGTTTGAGGTGATTGAATGCACATCTGGCCTTTAGAATGACTCGCGGTGGCCTCCCGCTGAACCGAGTCAGTGCTGCTTATCCTCCCAGACAAGCCTGAGACCTGTCTGGTACCAATTTACCGACCCCGGAGGGATGGATGGCGTGGTGAACCATGAGTGCGAGATCGAACCAGTGACCTCGTGTGCGACGCAGGGCACCTCTAACCACTGCGCCACATGCGCTCTTATTCAAGAAATATACAGAACAAAATGTTTCCGCTTATAAAAAGTGCGTATAACTCACTGAGCTCAGTAGCTGAAGAATGATCTGTGGAGAAGAATAATAGCTGAATAAATATCTGTTTGTAGCTATGTTCGTCATAGCATAAAAATTAACTTGAAAAGGAAACTTGGATTTTGTTCACGCAATAGCGTGAACAAAAATTAATATCAGTAAACCAGAGAAGCGTTGCTGAGGATTAGTTCTATAAGGAGATCACAGAGGCAAAAAAGAGCAGAGCAGTTTATGTCCTACAAAAGATCACCCAGACGGAAAGTCAAAAAGTCAAACACTTTACAGCAAACCTCCCAACGGAGTTTTGCTACCTTTTCGCGAACTACATGATAACTTAGGCAACGCAGATGGTCCATGAACTTAGACAGCAAATGGTATCGCATAGGTTCGAGGACCTTAGACTGAAAATGGTCCAAGTGGCAAGGGAGGCGCCCAGCTGCCACCAACCTCAACAGTCAGTTCGATCACGGGGCATCATCCGAACGGTTGTTTGACTTCAGGCGGACCATCCCACCGCAAATCGTTAACGATCCAGTATTGCTCTCTGCACACAATCTCGTTGTCGTGTACCTAACTGCCATCATAAGGTTGTGTTCATATAATTGTTAAATGAACTCGGTAGAATTGTGAGCGGAACACAGCGCTTCCGTGGCGGAGCGAACTCACTTACGCTATGCTCGACCCACCAGCGCGGTTAAGGGATTCTGCCTATATAAAATCAGTAGTGACCCCACTGTTAACACACTGCATATTCACACACTGGATGCCACCGCTGGCTTCTTATTCCGGGGCGAGCATAACAACCCAAACGGGCTCCGCCGCCTAGTCATGCTTCGTCAGCTACATTAACATCATCACTTGCAATAACACCGTCATCTACAAAAACACCACTTACCATAACACTGTCGCTTACGATAACATTCGTAGGATCTTCAGATGACGATACATCTCATTGATACATCACTCATATTGACTTAGGCATATGTTCGCACAACGATATGTCGTAATCATGTATATATTATTATTGTATTCTTGTTGTAGTGATACATGTATATTATAGGTTGTTTGCTATAACCAATACGAAGGATTTGAACTTTGCGCCCTAGTCCGTTGCGAGACACGAGTTGGTAGCTGAACAAAACAACAAGACCACTGAACCTTCACCAAACACTTATCTCTTTAGGTGCACACAGAACAAAAAAACATAACGGTGACAAGTTTGAGGTGGCATTTAATCCTGCTACACGGGAAACTTTGATGCAGAAGACCCTTAAGGCAATTGAATAAACTCCAAGCGTCGAAGAGTGAACAGAAAAAAAATGTCTGAACATTATTTTTTGATCAAAATAGCAAGGATGAAAAAAATTCCAGAGAATGATATGTGCTCTTTAGCGTGCGGTACAAAATGCGTTACCTATTCAGAAAACAAAATAAGCCATGGACTAAATGTTTTCTGCTTAATCTCTTATTTCAAATGTCTTACTTTTCCAGAAGCAATTATTGGAGCATGTTCGAACTTTTGGAGGAGCGGAGGTGATACCAGTACAAAAGCAACGATTAAAGGCTCACCACAACCACCTATCAGAATTCAATGTATTCCTTCAGTGCTCGTCCAACTTCGTTTTGAAATACAAATGTGGAGCCCGGGTCTTGCTCATACGACTTATAGATGTATGATGGAAACGGTGACATTCGCTAACCACCGCTAATTTAGGCTCTGCTATTTAGTTTCTATCACAATAATATGGGAAGTGCGCGCCAAAGAATACACCTTGATTTTCAGTCTATTCAGTATCGCACTTGTGAATTCACATTGTAGCTTATTTCGATAGAGTGAGTGTCCTGATCAAGAACTTAGGACATACTGTCGAGAACAATGCGATATGAGCAAGTGGATAAGCTTCACTCTATGAATAACTAAGTGAATGGGCTTTATCGCTACGTAACTTACAAATGAGCTTGGTAATTAAGCCAATGCAAGCCTGAAATTCATTTACAAAGGTATTGCTATGTTTAACATTTGTCTCTATCGCAGGAGTAAGAAACAGTAGATTTGGAACTATATGCGATTACAATAATTTGAATAACGGTTTTCCTCTAACTTTGGTATTACTAATCAATAATATATTTTTTGCTAATTGTGACAAAAGCTAGAGTATAATTTAAAAGATTATTGCAACGCTCTATTCTAGTAAGCACTGATACCACCTACTGCAGAAAGGACTATCCTATGGAGAACAGAATATTAACGGCAATCATTATTATCGATAACTCTGCTCTAAATAAGGGCGCCGTCGAGTGAGATTCTTAATTTGCGCGATGCTCCACTACAATTTGAACGGCAACGAAAACGAAGACCACAACGACGACGAACGATTATAGACAATCGACACGAATCATCAATTTTGACAAAGACAATGATTAACTTTTATCGAATTAATTCATGTTTATCAACATCGTGCTATTGGCTTGATCAACAAGAAATACATACGATCACATTGCGGAGTGCGAAACACTGTAGACTCATGAACCCTGCAGACGATATACTTTTGAAAGGATTTGAGCTGGATCTACAATCTACGAGAAAATTCGAAGCTGAAAATGTGGTTGACATCGCTGAACAGCGAATTTAGATAATTTCCTCAGAAAATTTAAAATAAACTGTGGCAATCTCAACTCAATGAATATCACCTTATATCATTATCAAGCAACATTCCATATGATATGATGTAAACTAACTTCCCTTTAACCTCGACACAGCCAATCCATCACATTTTCTTCGTTGATTAAGATCGTAGCACGAGGTGTGGAAGACAATTTTTAGTCGTCTACCGTTTTCTCGCTGTGGATCTTTATCTTCGTCTCGTTTAAGTTGAACATTTTTTGTGGGCATCGCTTGTATAAGGAACTTTACTCGGAAGGCTCTTTATATTTGGGATGAATCGTATGCTAATTAGCCATTTAGGTACTTCTTGGTTATAAGGAAACAACAACTATTCGACCTTATTTGCTGTAAAAGAATTTTTCATTGGAGTGTTAGTAGTTACTCGAATGCTTGAATCTCTCGCTTAAGCCATACGTGGCCGATGTTCAGAAAACCCTCTTTTATAACGCTGTAAAATCCAAAAAAAAAAAATTACGTTTCACATCGGCAGCGCGCCTTCATTTTTATCGAACGTATAATTCGCTGGAAACATGAAAAGCATATTAACGTGTAGAGAAACGTGTAGAGAAAGAGTCAATCGTTTTATATGGAGTTTCTCTCAAGGCCGAGATGAAAATCCCAGTTGAATAATGACTAAGCCGTCAGGTCATCGATAGATCCCGTCCATAGGTCAGCCGATAAACAGCCGCTAAATACATGAAACTCGATCTTATTTTCCCTTGTGACCCCAGGGGAATGGTCTTTCCAGAAAATAATTCCAGCGTTGCAATCATTGAAACTTACGCTATGGAATGATTACCACTAGTCTAATGGAAGGTCTTGCCCGGCGAGGTATAAAATGCAAAATTTTTTCTTCCACTTACAGTGCTATTGAAGAGCTCTTCCGAAAAGCAAACATATTTTTGAGTTTTCGAGAGACTTCTGCTAATGAAAGAGTACTAGTACTCGGAAGAAAGAGTTCTGTCCATCCAAATATAACCGAAATAAGAAAAAACTATAGCGCTATAAAAGGGTGTTTTGAAAGGTCGGCAGCACACGACCTAGCTAGAGCTTCAAGCTTGCGAATGATTACTATACTCCTATGAAACTTTCTGTAAAGCGAATGAGATCGAATATTCATTGCTTCCCTCATAGCCGAAGAGTACCGCTATTTGTTCTTATAATCAGTTATTCATTGATTGACAGTGGAACCATACTTGATTTTTTCTAACAATCTATCCTACAGAAGTCGGTTTTATATACGCCTTGTACAGGAATTATTAACGAAACAGAAGAATGTTCGACTCAAGCGAAACGAAGGCGAAATTACACAGCGAGCGTGAACGACAGTGGACGTTCGACTAAATCATCGGCTCTGAAGACAACGAAACGAGGCGGAACAATAGCCCATCAAAAAATGGTGAAAATTTCCTTACAATAATTTGGCCAGTCAAGTTTTTTTGAGAGCACCAGCCATTCACCGCCAACATTGAACTAAATCGTGCAAAGGAATCTTATTTAATGCGAATTCAGTGCATTGGGCCTCCGAAATTGTCTTGCTTTGCACTGTAAATAAATATTTTTCTTTTCATTAGATATTAATCAAATTCGCTGGATTGGAAAGTGAAAAGCATGGTGATTGATGGCAAATTCCTGTGGAACCCTCGTATTGCGGACGAAATCTATAGTGAGAGATATGTGTAAAATGCCCCTTGTGTGGTTGTGCACAAGTGTCCAGTTTTTGACGATCTGTGGACACGGTGGATTGCACCTTTGGTTTCAGATGCACTTTAATGTGTTGATTGATTAACTTGCTTGTGTTAAGCCGCATGCGGCTTGTTTCGTTCGATGAGTAACGATGTTTAGATAGTACTCTATGTAAAAAATACGATCGATATAAACAACAACCGGAAATGTATAAACATTACTATCCTAATACCATTAGTAGTAATATGTACACAATAACGACGACACGAGCTATATGATGGAAACATCATGAAACTGATGATTATGGGGCGATACGTTGAACGTTGAAGACGACAGGGACGACTAAGCAGCGACACCGGGTGTGCGGTTATACTTGCCCCGAAAGAAGAAATACCCACGGAGGGAATTATTGGGTGTATATGTCGGCACTGTTCTTCTTCTGAAACGTTTCAGGCATCCTTAATCAATACTAGCTGATAAAGCCACCTTCGTTTAAGTATTCAATTGTCAAACAATGATGATATCAACAGGAGAATCTTAATTTGATTGAACGAATCCGCTAAGCAGCTGTGAACAAGCAGTTTCAGACGTAGTTCTTGCCTTCTACAAATACTATCGGCACTTGTATTATTTTTCAATTTGAAAATTTTTTTTTATGCCCTGCAAGGTCGGTAGTCTTCTTTTCTAAATATTAGGCTGAGGAAAATTTTTCTTAACACCTATAAAAAATTCAAATTTTTCGTTTATTTCACATAATGTCGGTTATTGTATATTCATGGAAATATCTAAGGAATATTTCCATAAAAAACTCCCACAGCAACGCTAGTTATAGTGTATCAAATTTTAACTTACTTTTTGATTATTAAATGATGACACTGGACAAAATCGAGCTTGAGATCTGCCTTTGGTGGAATTTTCAAAATGTCCTGCATTTCAAACTCGTTTCGAATGGACGGGCTATCAATGCCTATCTCTATTGTGAGCAGCTAGACCGAGGCTAGGATGCGTAAAAGGAAAAGTACTGCCAATGATTCGTTGAAAGCGCGCACTGTCTGAGAAAGGCAATCCGAAATCTCCATTACAACGCAAAGAAATTCGCGGAAAAGTTCAATGAAATGGAAGGAGTCGAGGTCCTGCAGCACTTGACTTTACAGTCCAGATGCTGTGCCGTCCGATTATGGCACAGCCGCCGCAATGGAAAATCTCCTGCGTGAACGCCGGTTCGAGATATTTGATAATGTTCAAGAGGTAAGTCAGGAGTTTTTGATTCAAAGGTCAAGGAATGGCCGCATTCAAGCAGATCCGGAAGCCTACAGATTGCTGGCGGAAAATTGTGGATAATGATGATCTTTACTTCAAAGGATAATTATTGTCGTCAGCTGAAATTCTGTATAAACTTCGAATGTTCAGCGGGTGTCATAGAATTTTTTCTTCAGTCTAATACACGATTGACGCTTCGGTCTTTTCGCCTTTGTCAAAGTCTAGTCATATTTCTCTATACCATATTTTGTCATTGAACCAAAATTTTCTTCTTTTGGTAAAAACTGGATTCAAGCTGATCTAAAAATTTACTTATTGCTTAATGTTCACCGTTTCAATTCTTACATGCAATAAAGCCGCTTTTGTTGTTTGCCCAACCAGCTATAGACATCACTCACATCAGGAAAATCAAATCTGGATCCCGTATAACGTATGACAACCAAGCATCTTCGATTTCTATTCTTTTTTGAATTTTCAATATTTAGTCAGAGAACCTTGAGAGCTTTGCGCACTGATGTTTCTGATATCTGCCCTAGGATTGTGGCATTTTCAAAACCCTCATCGTCATGCCCTTCTGTCTTACGTGTACTTAGAAGAGCACTTGCTCGACTATTCAAAACTTCCACTAGATATTCTTTTATGCAGATGCAAGGTAATCTGCCTATTCTGCAAATGTATTCATTACCCCATCTCTTGCGAAAGTTCAGGTATATAACAGCTGTACTCATGCAGTCTCCGTCTCCACCGTTAGGGTGGCTCACACGATCCTGTTCTAGTAGACGATTTTACAGGCACGTGCGAGACAGTGAAAGGCCAAACGTGCTAAGTGGGATTCTAAAGCTTTCATGGAGATTCCAAACCATTTTAGGGAACCTATGATAGCAATAGAAGTTTTAGTTATATTTTTACATCTACCTTAAAAATAGGTATTAGTTTACTTCAAAAATCCAATTTAAAAATATATGTTAACGAGTTATAAACTTAAAAATGTTATAGTAAAGTGACGAATATGGTGCTCTCATGATGGCTAATTCCTTAGAGTTGAGAGCGTGTTTTGAAGGAATCAATCGATGCAGTTGCATGCATAGCCGAGGCCGCCACCACAGGAAATTGAGTGAACTATTGCTGAAAAGAGCTCGTATTAAGGCAGTTTTAGAAGTGGAGATTTGAGTTTTCTCTTTCAAACTTTCAAAGTAACTTCCACGCAAATTAGTATTCAATCTTAAAAGTATCTTGTTTAGTGTATATCCGCTATGGAGTGATTTTTCAACGTAATGTGATAAATGTAACAATCAATGCATTGGACTATTTTGAGACCTCGCTCAAGAACAGTATAGTCTCACAAAGTATTCTAGGGGTTTCGTGAGGTCTGTTAAGGTCACATATGCAGTACAAGCCACATGCTTCGGCCTTCCAGTTTCGGCAGTTACCTATTCGTTCAGTTAATTCGTCGGGAATCTGCCCTTTATATAGAATGATCGACGACGAACTTTTTATACTCAACGTAGGGCGCAACAATCACTGTGATGTTCCTTCACAGCGTTTGATTGTTGAGTGTATGCGCATAGGTGTTACGTGAGCATATGCAACAACCATTGCAATCGAGTATTTGAAGCCTCGCTCAATCGCGGTGATTGTTTCACCGTACGTTGAATGTAAAAAAGTTCGTCGTCGATTCCTCTATGTGAGGGGTAGAAATCTGACGAACTGACTGGTCGAAAAGGCACCATACAGCTGACGAAGCGTACCCACAACAGACCTCATTGAAGGCTTAAAATACAATTTCAGATTGAGTTGATATAACTTTAGGACTTCACCTTTGGTTGACTCGCGCAGAACAGGCATCCGTTGGATGCTTGCAATCCACTTGTGGTAGTACAGCACCAACTGTGCTTGTTTTCTCACAACTGCATGTGAAAAAGATGAATTAGTTAGAAAATAGAAAAAATTCAAACGTTTTTAAAGTTATTTTAGAAATGTACAATGTAAGATCATAGTGAACATGTCTGTAAATCATGTCAAAATGGGTTGCGAAAAGCAGATTCGTACCATCATTTTTAATACAGGACATTTGCGAATGCTGAGAGATCAAGCACAGCTGTTCCACTGGCAACCTCAGAGATAAAGAAGAAGGGCACAAACCGTAGAAGAATCGCGTTTGGCTGACTTTACTGAAACAGCGTTCGCACTGCACTCGAGCTTAATGTGCTCTTCAATGAAAAGTACGACATTAATTTTCAACATAGCTTATCTTTCTGAAAAACAGAATAGCTAAAAAGAAGGAAAATTTTCCTTTAGGACTGCGAGCACATTCATCCAGGAACACTAGTTTACAAGAAAGTCAGGGAATCCTGTACAATCAAAAGAATTTGCCCCTCCTCTTCGCGAATGGACATGCTGGGTGAACAGAATGTGGGAGAAGTTGTGACAATTTGTGTCATGTTGATTTTACATTGATATAATGTTCTTCTAAATGATTCTGACAATTTTTATTGAATTTCTCATTTAATTTCGGTTCAAACGTGTTTCATTTATTTCTTATTTTCAATCGTGCTTAGTTGTGGATCGCAAAAATGAAACGTCTCGCAGAAGTTGAGTCGCACAATACAGGAATGAAAACGACAGACATTGTTCAAATAGCTGGTTTTAAACCATTAGGTGTCTAAAGAGCCGTGATATACTTCATATAAAGTCGAGGGATGAGGATCGTCCTCGAAAAGGTCGTCCCAGCACCTCGTCTACTCTCGAAACCATTCAAAAGATCCGTTGCCAAACTCATTCAAATGCGTTTGATGCGCAAAATGAAAAGAAGCTCGCGATCAGCGAGTGGTGAGTTCGAGACATTGTCAAAAATAAGCGACTTCGTAAATGTAAGAAGACCACAAGAGATAATTGTGGGGATTTATTATAAACTGTTTCTGTTTGTCTTTATTGTCGTTGAATTGGTGTACGTAATTATTCCTCAAATTGAATGAATTTATTTGTTTATGCAGTATTCTTTACTGCTAAATTATCTGAAAATTGTCAGAACTTTTCTCGTACCTTGTAATCATATGCTTTTTCCATTATAGTAACTTTTGTTCCTCGAAACACTTAGAATCCATTCGGCGGCTCTTCAGAATGTGAATAGTAAAATTTATTCCTTAGTAAAACGTAAAATATTGTTTCGACTGACATACTTGAAAGATCAGTATAGTCGTTCTCTCGTCCATATTTATCATCACATAAGAATAGCAAACTGCTGCGAAATGAAGTTTTTGGCAAAATATATTTACGTTACAGCTTCTTGATCCTCGGCAAAGTTTTGTGCTTTGAAATCCCTCAAATCTAAGCGTCATATGGCTGACTTCCATTTTTACTTTCTTTGAAACGCCCAGCCGATAACACGATTTCTATTTATCGATGCTATCGATGTTAGTTAGATCAAGCTAAATAGTGAGTACATGAGAAATGTTCCTCTGTTTGTTAGATTTCTTTACGATTATGTTTACGTTATAATACAATAATTCCACATTATTCACAGTTGTAGTTGTTCATCTTACATTTATGCTGATTTTTACTTTATTTCCTGCATTATGGACCATTAGTTCCAAATATTTTGATTTCTTGGTGAATATTCTGAGATATAACCTTTAGCTTATAAAGGTAACATAGTCGCCCAGAACTACACAACGCCGTTGCCAATGCGCAGCAATTGGAATTCATTTTTTGAACGGGTTCTGAGAACTTTGTTGTTTACACAGTAGTTCTATAGCTGAGGGCAAGTATTATTGGTGATTTTACGTGACAACAGAGGATTAGGCGTTGCCACTGAAGAGTGAGCAGAGCTTGTGCCTTGATGGTCACGTAAAATCATGTTTATAAGACTACACTCTTGGTCATGAATATAGTTTTGGGAATGCTCAGTTACTACAAAAAATTGGAGTTAACCGTTTTTGAGAATCAAGGAGGTGAAGTTCATAGTAATTGGCGGATGACTATCACAATGCCCCTTACATAGAGGAAACTCGTGATACCAGAGAGTCTTTTCCTGAACGGATTATTAAATCATTTATTTCAAAAACTATGCAGTGTAACCCCAGAAACGTAATCCTTACTATGATTAGGAAAGAGGATTTTGTGAGAAACTACTATTAATATTTATAATAAGTGCATCAACAGAGTCAACCTCTATCTCAAAAAGTACACGGTCACTTTTTCTGCTTGTTTAACCCCCTATTTGATTCTTAAGTGCACTTTTAATCTGTCACCGATATACATCATATCAGAGGAAATCGCGGAACTTGGTTCTTTGTAGTGTGGTTATAAACAGTTTATTAACAAGAAAGTTACATTAGCGAGAAACTCGAAATATGAAATGACGAAATCACCGTTATAGCAAACTTTTGAGAATAACATTCAGCACAAGAACAAACTTATCAGTATGGAACATGATAAAAGATATGAAACTATTAATGACCCGTTGCACTTCTCCACTGGTGTTCCGCATAAACTGAAAATTTCATGTAGCGATTACATCAACAAAACTCCTTGAAAAGACAATTGATGATCATCAAATAAGGACAAAGTATATGAGAAATTTTCATGTGAAGTTTGAAAATTTTATAAAAATATCTGTTGCCAGATTGCATTCGTGATGTGGTCATTAATTAGATAATCAACTGAAGCTGAGTGATGATGAATTTATGAAGTAGAATTTTTATTGATCTAATAGTCTAGATCTATTGCACCCGAAAAGAGTAAAAAGAAAGAGTTGAAAAAAAAGACAGGCAGATAAAACTGATAGAGTGATTCTCTGAACAGACAGATATTTCTCAGGATGTATTTGCCTTGAATATATATTCAGTTGTGGAGATTTGGACCTAATATTCTATTGATATTCTAATATTGATATAAATCCCAAAGTATATGCAAAAAAAAATAATCATTAACCCGCTGCAGACGCTAGTTGATCGGTTTTCGCAACTGTGACTTTCGTTATTTAATGAGGATTTTTTCTTTAGATTTGGAAAAAAATTGTATCACCCAAAACTACATAGTCTTCTTAGACGTCCATACACTTCTTGTACATTATACACATACATATATGTACTATATAAACTCTTGGAGAGAAAATATCTAGTGTGAAACGCAATTTTCTTTCCGCTCCTATCAAAGATCTTCTCAACCAGATATATATTCGAAATTGCCAATATTTGTGCTGTCGATTGAGTATTAGTACAGTCTAAAGAAAAGCTATCAAAATCCTTAGCCGTACAAATAAAATGGTTCGAATGTGGAGCATCATTGTTAATTCCGTTGTTACTGAGCACTTAGGAAGCCTACAGAAGGCGAGCAAAGTATTGAAATCCAGGATACGAGCTTCCGACTAATTACTATAATTGCAATAAAGAACGCTCTGTCCGGCAAAAAAGACATCTGAAAAGTTGAGGGTCAAAATAACTCTTCGCTTGCAAAGAATAAATAATCATTAGTTGATGTATGATTGAACAAAGTGCTATAAAAATCTTGACGTATGAATCATCAATCAAACCAAATAAGTAAAAAGTCTCAATTTGCATTGATCATGTTTGTTTAGATTTGAGCTCTAGCGAAAGAAAAAGCTATGTGAAATTCGATAAGCACTTTAACAGAAGAAAAATACTATGTTCATCTATCTTTTGTTGCTCATATGCTTAAGAAACGGACCGCCTGCTGCTCATCATAACTGGTCAGCATCATGTTAGCGAATAAATTCCCTATTTTCTCGACAGCACACGGTATTTCACACCCTGCGATCGCAAGTGGATACGGTGGCCTTGCACTGTCATTGCGAAATAAACCTGAAACACGACATTTTCGCAACGGTTCAAAATTTAAACAAGAAAAAAGAGATTTCTCAACGTTGTTACAATATCGTGCCTATAGGTCCTTTGTGGGCCTTTATCCTGACATATAGGCTTGTTTTTGACAGGAATTTTAGAACTACTTTCTGAAAACACTTCTCATTCTAACCGACATTGCTTTACGATTTAATTCTTTCGGGCGGCGTCTATTCAGAAAGATACACGAATTTCTGGAGGACTTTCTCACTGTACACAACTTTTTCTTTGCACTTTCAATAAATACTCAAAAATCCAAATCTCGGCGGTTTCATAATGTGCTTGATTTCTAAGAAGCTGTTCTCAATGTCTTCTAGCATATTGCGTTGTAGTAGCAATAGTAAGATCATGTTTCACCTTCGATTTGCTTTGTTCCCTCGGCTAGGGCCTGCGAGGCGGCTATTTTTGATAGTCATTCGATAGCTCAAATTTTGACAGCTTTAGAGATAAAATTGGTATTGGAAGACTTCCCTAGAACCTTTAGAAGCCAAAAGAGTATTACTTTCGCGCTTGATGTAGTTAGTCCAAACTAGAATCTCATAACGGCAATAAAAGGATAAGGATAAAGCTCTCGGCGTTGATCAATCACTGAGGGATGCGCCATGCATTCGACTTCGATTTTTTAACTTCGTCTGAGGTGATTGAATGCATATCTGGCCTTTACATTGACTCGCGGACGCCTCCCGCTAAACCGAGTCAGCGCTGCTTATCCTCCCAGACAAGTCTGAGACCTGTCTGGTACCAATTTACCGACACCGGAGGGATGGATGGCTTGGTGAGCCATGAGCGCGAAATCGAACCACTGTCCTCGTGTGCGACGAAGAGCACCTCTAACCACTGCGCCACATGCGCTCCATAACGGCAATAGGAAACAAAAATAGAAGCTAGTGCCAATGAAACGATAAAAAAAATTTATTCTACAATGAGTATATAATAATTCGAAATTATAGTATTTTCTGCTTTTTTCGCAGTGTTATGATGTTACTCATATAACTAAGAGAATTGAGTGGTGAACAAAAACGCGGCCTCAGTCGGGAATCGAACCCGCGTTTCATCCTATCCGAATGTTGAAGAATGAGTGGTCAGGCAAATGTGCCTCGGTGGTGTATTGGTAGAGCACGCGTCCCGGATAGGAGGAAACGTGGGTTCGATTCCCGCCTGAGGCCCGCGTTTTTGTTCACCACTCAATTCTCTTAATTCTACAATAAGTGATTTCTTTTGTTTAGCCGTTCCGAAGTGTTATTCATATTATTTATTCAATACGCGCGAAGCATACAACAATACAGTTAGTAATGCAGCTTGAATAAACAGTATTACATCGTAATGTACCTCCTAATCAGGCATGACCTCGGACCATACCTCAGGCTGATCTTTCCGGCCTGAGTTAGGCACAGCCCACTGATGCACTGATCCTAAGCGGCTGGTCTTCAATGAATAATTGATATACTCATTGATTGATATACTAATTGATATACATCAAATCGGTGAGTGTTTTAAAACAAAGCTTCGACTATGCGATCCAAATTCGTTTCTAAAGTTTTCTGCTAGGGGTTACGGAGGCTTTGGCTTAATGGATTGTGGATCAGTATGATCTTTCCAGGCTCTGAAGAAGGCGACCCGCCGAAACGTGAGCCACCTCGAATATTGTATATTCAAGCTGCATTACTAACTGTATTGCTGTATGCTTCGCTAGTATTCAATAAATAATATTAATAACACCTCGAAACGGCTAAATAGAACAAAATACTCATTTATTCATACTATGCCGAGGTTAATAGATAGTAGGTTTGGGATTTATTCTACAGTCCTGCTAAAAGAAACCTAGAAATCCCTTTCGAGTTGGCATTCTGCGCTCAGCACGATTCGGGAAATGCGTGACTTTCGTTATTTATTCCAGAGTCTTTCTTCCGTCTCGAAAATTTTTTCATTTCTTTCAAACGTTTTTGATACAGCACGATTTTTCTGCACGACTATATGCTTGATGCGTATATCTCTATATGAGAAACTTAGATTTTTTTGCTGCATGAACATCTTTGCACGAAAAAACTTAGTTCAAAATGAGGATTTTTGAAGCTATCGAATAATTACTAAAATGCTGATGGGAAGTAGTCCCACATACCTAAGCCGAGCAAAAAATGCGCGCAAAAGGTAAATTGTAGTTTTTTTCTTTGGCCGCTACAACATTCGGACAGATAATTTAACAAATAAAATGTGCTATCGCAGCAACCGAAATTTAAGCTCTTGAACGAGGACTAAAATTCTGAGAAGCAACGAAAAAGGCTCCGTCTCGAAAGAGTTATACTACAACACATACAGTGTAGTTCGGCGCTCAAGAATGTGTTGAATAAGGCAATAATTTATTAGAAAGTAGATTTAGTTAGATAAATGTTTGAGTAACGTACTATGCTTCATCTCCATGATATAACGCTAACGTATGAAGTTCGTATGTAAAAGAGCGTAAAAAGGAAGCCAAAAAGTGTGTAGTTTTAGAAAAATTTGTGTGAAATTCCGACTTTTGTAATTGGCTCATCCGTATTTCGATCTACTCACCTCAATTTCGTAATTGCCTTCATTCTTGTAAACCTCCATGATAAATGAGGAGGCGTACGGTACTTGCTGACCATTTGCAACTCCCATTGCGTACATTAAGGCAAGTAGGGTGCCATCATGCTGTTGATAGCTGATTACTCATTTCATCAGAGATCACAGGCTGTGTTGATTTCATTCAAAAATCGTATGTTTTTGAAAAGCAAAAGGTAAATGAGTGTGTTTTATTAAGCGCACCGACGAATACAGCAACATTTTTTTCGGCTTCGTCATTGTGCCGTTAGCAACTCGTTCAGCGTTTTGCAACCAATTGTAAAGCAAGTAGCCTCCCATCATCTAAACATATTGAATTCTTCCAAGGTCGCAACAAAAATTCTTATCTTTTGCCAGTACTAGTAATTAGATGAATACTTAAATATCTGTTGTCCTCAGTAAAATTTAAACAACTCAATGGTGAAAGACGTTTCACTGTCATTAGTCGAGATCTAGCATATCTTTTCATTATCATCTACGACTTCTACCTTCGAAACCTGTATTTATCAAAATTTGCTTCTTTTTGAACTGCCCCACGGCTTTAAAAAGTCTGTTATGTATTCAAGGCTTATGAGTGTCCGAAAAATCCACAATAATCGATACTTTAGCCTTCAATGCCGAGTTGAACTTGGTAGTCTTTTGTATTCGATGCAATTCGCTGATAATGTCCAACGTGCTGCTGTCGTTGTATTCTGACCAACGCTTGAAAACCCATTCTGGTTGCTTCTCCGTCATATTATGAATGAGCTGCAATAAAGTTCAAATGAATGGTTCTAAACTATTTCCAGCACGTTTTGAAGTTGATTCTTCAAAAATTGCACAATGAAATCTCAGTTAAAACATCTGTTATGAATTTCATTGAGAACTGTAGCAAAAATACATTCGACTTATTTTTCCAGCCTAAACGAGATTGATAATCGCAGTAATAGTATTATCAGTGGCAGCAGTACAGTTCTAGGATGACGTTTCGACGATACCGCTCTTCTCCACAGTCTGGACGCATGTCGTATTAGACTCTTCGTATAATTCGGGCATTTTTTCACCCTTTTGACACCCCACATCACATCAGAAGATCTTACGGAGAAGCCATGTTCCACGTGATAGTGACTTATTCGTCGTTCTTGCGCTTCATTTTTGGGTTCTTAACTTTTATCCAGAACGCTCCAAGAGTGTTCGCACGTGTTGTTCTTGACTCCTGTGCCAAGACTGCGACGATCACTTCAAAACGTTATTGTTATGCTCTGTCCTGTTTATACTTAGAGGTGTACTCTGTCGAAATTTGAATTTATAGTCTAGATGTTATGCATATATCTAAGAGTACTCAGTGGTATGCAAAACCATTGATCTTAGGTGGGACTTCCATCGACCTGAAGTGAGGGCAGGCCATCTACACCCTTTTATGCGGATACAAAATGGTCTATCCTTTTCACCAACGTATTTATCCGTATGTCAAACATGACATAATATAAGAAGCTTATCAAAGAATTTTTCAAGGAATTCGACATTAAAACAAAACTACTTTGCATTTAATTGTGATGCACAGAAAACGATTGGCGCCGTGGCCCAGTGGTTGTGATGATCGTCCCGGCGCGCGCGGGCCAAACCCCGATCCTAAACTACGATGTTCGAGAAGAAGACGAAAAAACCAGTGAAAAAACACTGTGAAGAGGTTCAATAAAGCGTTGAGTAAAGCGCATAGAAAAAGAGGCGTTTTGTTATCTAAGCATGCTCTCCAAAGAAAGTTCTTGCTCTCATTACATGAAAAAGCACCTTCTGAGGAGAACAGTATTCGAATCTATCTTCATTTGTGAAGAGCTTTGGTGCAAAATCAAGAGCAATGTGAGGAAAAAGTTTGAAGTTGAAAGGGCAACAAGCGAGACCACAACAAACATTGGGTTTTGCTACTGAAATGCTAGCTTTGGAAACCATCGCGTGCCAGACTGATCAAGAGTCAATGTGTTAAGAGAAGTAACGCCTCCGGACAATGCAGATTCATTACTGAAAGGTGGGTCCAAGTTTTGCGTCTAGTTAACCCATTCTGTAATCGATTCTGCGCAGGATTGCGTGCAGTTTGCATGAGCTAGATTATCAATTTCGTAATACAAGGTGGGTTGGAAAGGTCAGGTCAGGTGATGAACTACAAGAAAAGAAAGTGCCAACATTTCATCCCCGCGAGCTTTCTGCAAACAAGAACAAGCAAATGCGAAATTCACCCTGTTTTTTGCTCTTTTAGACGAATTCAAATACCTAACCAATATCGGCATAGATCATTAGGCTCTAGCCTTATTTGCGAACAAACAATTGTGGCTGTTACCTAATAAGGAGCTCGCAAAAGCGAAATCTATCCGACTACCCGTTAGTGATAAAGATGGGGAGTTTGTAATAATTTCTAAGCAGTTGTCCTAATCAGTTTTATGCTATGAAACAGAAAAGCAGCTCAAAATGCTACACTCTGTCAGCCATTCTCTGAAAAGGAGTAGAAATCATTGTCGAAAATTGAATAGATAATGGGTCAAGACGGCTTAGGCTGCTGGTCTTAAAGCTCCAGATACTACTCTACTCAAACATGGTAATCTGATTTATCATGTTCTATACCTACTCATTAAACACAGAAACTAACTTTTGCTGATGATCTTGTGTCTACCGATCCATCAACGTTCAGGGTTAGACCTGTCATTAGTTGTGTGGGCAGACCAATGGATAGAATAACGTGATTTCTAAACTTCATTCATAATCAGCTGTTTAAGCTCATACCAAACCATCTACCTTAGACCAAATCACCCAGACCACCCAAAGTGCGCGAAACTAAACTACTCGCATGTAATAGAGCCGTTTATTGTTAACTCGCTTTATACCTAATTCAAACGAGTCTGCAATACAAGCCATTTACAAACTGTTCATAGAAAATTGAGGACATCGATTTGTATGGTTTATTATTTCAACAGCGAATGGCTTGCTTAGAGCAGTGTCTTGGTTGTTCAAAGTCGAGGTGGTCGAGAAAATGTTTTTTGCAAAAACGTGTTAGCCATTGGGTTAGCGCCTAGCACCAGTCCTGTGATCGTCTATGTGTAATGGGTAGAAGCTCCACTTGTCGCTCGCCGGACCCTTATTCTACTGTCGGTAAATAGACAACTGTTTCATTGTCTATTCCACACAAGAGAAAATAGAAAAATTTTCTGAAGCATTACATGGACAGTCAGGGTTCATGAATTTGAGGTGAGGAAGTCCAAAAGAAAATGGGCTCCTATTTGTGAACATGCAGAAGAGCTTCCAGGAAGTGGCTGTAGCACAAAATCGTACTGGGAACCACGTGGCAAGATGAATACTGGTACACTACTTCTCTTCTCATTTATGACACATGAAGAAAGCACTTGCCAAAAGTTTATACGCAAAAAATAAAAGCGTGCGCACAGAAAAAGCGAGGAGCGAGGAAGTGCTGAACTTGACACAGAAAATAACCATTTCTAATGGCTATGGAACAACACCCTTTCGGGTTAATTCACATGATAGGGGTTAGGTCCCACAACACTACTTTGCAGTAGACAAGATCACTTCAAGCTGCCTTTCACGTCAAACGAAGTTAGTTACGCTGTTAAGGGGTGTCTAAACAGGAATACTTTTGAAAGTTTGACTACACATATTGAACTCCTACCTAATGCACTGTGCCGTCAGCTAGTCCGCAAACTGCCTCTATGATCGATTGTGCTATACAGATGCCTGTAGAATCTGCTTTAATGAAAGAAGTATTGCATGAGTTTGGGCATAATATATTTGATATCATGTGAGGCATGCGGGGATATATACATTGGCAAACGAGTCGACCATTTTTTTGCATAAGTGAACATCTGAATGGAAAATCAGAAATACAACGATGTATAACGCTCAGAACTCTCAAAGCCTTCTGGACAGAAAATGAGATTCAAAAATGGACCGAAAAGACGAATGTGTTACTATAACGCGAAACCTGTAATCTAAACTGCGTTTGACTTCTAAGTTTACCTACGGGGCGGTGCCAAGGCATCGTTTTATCGCCGATTCATACGATTTTTGATACAGCCTACATTCACGCTCTGAAGAAGGCTGTTTCGCTGAAACATTAGCTAGCGAACTGCACTGCTATCACCGCTAGTGTAAATAGTACGATTGACGAGCTCGCGCCGGTTAAAAAATAATGTCTGTGATGTATCCATACATTGACGTTCATGCCGAGATTATTATGAAGTCAGCCTTTTGAGTTTCAATGACAAGTAGCGAAAATTTCTAAAGCCAATGAACAATCTGGTTGTAAAATCAATGAAGCTTTATTTTTTGCCGCGAATGTAAAAAAGTATCTCCAATATCATTACCTATTTTGGAAGAATGTCATAAGATTACATGTTGATTCAAGCAAGGTCGCAAAAAATAGTCGAACACAATGGTATTATTCTATCTACCAGTCACGAGGAATCGACTGTTGATCATTGCATTATCGGGTGATCATATCACTTACGTGTAGTGTAACATATTCGTCGCCGATCTCTCTAGATGTAGGCGCATATTTCCCTCCAAGGAATTGACTGGACCAAATAGCACCGCGCTACCGAAAAGGCCGAAAGGCCGAAACGTGCTTTTAGCACTGTATAAGTGTCATAACAAACCTCATGAAACTCTCAAAATATGTTATCAGATTATATATTGTTTCAAGAGGCCAAAAAACAGGGGTATTTTGAAAGAATTGTTTTAGATAGCATTACGTGGAATAAAGCTTGAGCAGTGACCAGTGTACACAAAAAGAATGTAATAAGTAGAACCCAAAACTGAGTTGGTAAATAGCCGTTTCCAAGGGCTACGATTGTGCAACACTATGACAAACGGTGAATAACTATGCTCGAAACGGCTAATCGAGCAAAAATCACATTCCTCTGTCATTAAATTTTCACGAAATAAACACAGCTATAAAACATTGATTAGATCTAATTGACCATCGTATGACCGTTTGTGCTAAATGCGAAAATACATAATGTGTCGTAGAAGTAGAAAAAGTTCAAATGTTAGCCAGACTGATCTCTTGTGAAACGTGCGGTGATGAATACATAGGCGAAACGAGTGGACCAGTCTGGGCTCGCATTGGAACAACGGTAAAAACATACTTCAAAAGAACGCGGTGAGTTTCTGAGAGGACTGCTTTGTTTTTAACGGGGTTAGAGGCCCTATGATTTTTCTGTTAAGAATTTAAATATACTTGACTGACTAGGTTACTGGCAACTTGATCATTTCCGACTCTGAAGTAAGCAAAATCCGCCGAAGCGACAGTTGTTGAGAATAGACTGTGCAATAGAAACCTCTTGTCTCCCTATCAAGAGGAACAGCAAAATGGTCAGCATAACATCATTTGGTCATGACATTTCATAAAACCCAAACATTTACTTTTGATCAAGTTGACGATGGGATGGCTAATAAAGGTGCGTCACAAAAAATATATTATAAGGGGGCTTCCCCAGTATCAAAGTTGAGATGGGCGCTTTGCGTTTGGTGTGCAAACGATGAACAGATGAATGGAAGTTGTTACTCATATCAACCTTAGACTCACCTCTCTCCTCACGTCATTTAGATCGCCAACGTAAAGATAGGAAAAATTAGCGATTCCTGTTTGTTCACCGAGTAACTTGAACATCTCTGCGTATTGGACGTCATAGAGCTTGGCTTGTTTTTCATAGTCACTATCCACCACTTCGTCTAGGTTTTTGCAACGAGTAGACGTTGGTTTTAAGTAGCTGGAAAAAACCACTGATAAGAAGTGTTTTCGTCAATGAAAATGAGGAAACATCGACTTTTCGAAGGAAAATATCTATTTTATATTTTATTTATCAAACACCTGAATTATAGTATTGTATCCATGTCACTATGGCTTATTGCTCATCATCACGGTATTTCAAGCTAGCTTGAAACTTCCGAGCTCTTGTAGACAGTTGATTAACGTGTCACTACGGTAGTGGTAAAGTTAAAGTCAAAGAGAGCTCGTTGAAAATCATTTAAGAAGCGCTGTCTAAAACCGTGACGTTTTGAACTGTGTCATTTTATCTCTCAGCATTAGCTTTCTGAAACGATCGAAATGATATTTACGAGAGTATCAGTTAATGAATCACCAAGTCACGACTTGTAAGGATGTATTCCGATGCAGCCGTCGTGCGTCTGTCGCTAGACTTTCATCAACGGCCAGTAGCAGTTGATGTTCGAAAAGTGTTCGCCGATCAAAACTACTTCACAAAGAAAGCGACTATTAGTATGCATTCACTATTCTAATAAGTGTGCATTCACTATTCTAATAATTGCTATGTCACATTGTACCACCCTGATATAAGAAATTTTGTTATAAGTGTGTTCCACATATGTGTCACCTAAACTCCAACCATACATCAAACATTCGTTTGGCTTTGCATACTAATAAGAATGTTATTCAATCAAACTTTTTCATGATAAAGGATTTAGGACCTATTCCGACAGAAGCACCACTGATGGCAGATGATTTTATAAGCAAAGTGATATCTATAAAATAGTCCTCATTACTTGAGGCTACAGTTTAGATATGATTGTCATATGCCACTGAGGCCCCTCGATTTTTCGCGATGGCGATATATCGCTAGGGTTGAGGACGTACATCTCAAATAAATGAATATTAGTACGTATAAATGCAGGCCATATAACTGAACAATGCTAACTATCTCTTTTCAAATCATTTCCATTATATGGTAGGGATTATTTGAAGAAAAATTTCTCGCCGGAAAAAATTTTTCATTAAAATGTTACATGTGTAAGCTGAAGTCTTAGGAAGGTAAAAATATAACATTCTTTGAAAAACCTTCAAAAAGTGCCGCAGCGTTCAAAATAAAGTTTATATCTCACACTCACTGCGACATAACATGCGCTTTTGTTATCATATTCAGAGTTTTTTCTCCGCTTTGAGGAAAAATCTGGATAAACATATGACTTTGATACTGCTAGAATTACTCCACCTGTTCATATGCTCTGCAAGCACAGGCATAGGCTCTTGGGGTTAGGACTATTATAGGGCCTATTTGACGAAATGAATTGGAAATGAAAAGCCTGAGCCTATGATGAATGGAGCAAAGATTATTCTAGAGTATCGTTACAAAACACCTAAAAATTTTCACGAGGAAAAATCTTTGAGTAATTAGCAATTTTCCTTGCATTAACGCACATCGCATATAAAATACAGCTTCACTCTTCGTGTCAGTGCGTTGCGAAAAAGTTTTCATAAGAGGCATTTTTCAAATCTGTAAGCAATTTTTAAATCTCCGAGATTTACGCTATCGAACAAGTACGAGTAGTTTGATACAGTAGCTCTGTCTTGTAAATAATACACGCTATAACGCACGAAAACGTAGGCATGTGTGAAGCACAATTTAATTATGATTGTTAAAGGGATGTAAGGAAGCTTTTTTGCAAGTTTTATGCGCGATAGAGAGCGAAAGGCGCGATGGTTGTAAGAAAAAGATATAATTTTAAAAGCTAAAGCTCTGTAAAAAGGCCTTTTCAAAAGAAATAAATCTTGGATTTCCCGAGATTCAAGCTTTCTAAAGGTTGTTAATAGTTTAATCGAAATTCTCTGTCAAGCGAGATTTTTTGTTCAGGATATCTCTGCCCACAACGCTTTTTGAACGACCTTCCTGTGAGTATTGATTACTTAATACTTCATAAAGAAATTTTTCTGTTCCGTAGCGAAGTATTCGGGCCTGTCCCCTAGACTCGAAGAGTTCATAGAGCGCGTTTTTAATCATTCGAAAGCTTAAATCTCAAGCTATTTGTATATATAGCGGTTTTTGAAAGACCCTCATAGAACGCTAAAAAATTTGAAACAAGATTATGTTTCAGTCGCGCATTCCACCGGACAGAGCTCTTTCTCTAGACTATCGGTAATCATTCGATAGCGCATTGTTTGCTGATTCCAAGGCTACGCTTATATTCTAGAAATAGCATCTGTTTGCAACGCATCAGGGAAAATAAGATTGAATTCCCATAGCGAGCAAGTGCTCTTTAGTCAAATCACGAGTCGCTGGGTGAAGCGGCAATGGAGGTTGCGCAATTATCGCTCGATTTTCGACTGTATTATGCTACTACGATCTTTGTCATTCAATTAGGAATTGTTTCTCCCTTTGAAACAAACACTCCATATATGACGTATGACTCTGCTACAAAAAGACCTCAAATACTTTTATTTTGCTTTAAATACGGATCAATCAATCATCATTATTATCACTTTGGTGGGATTCAGAAAGCCAGAACTTCCTAATTGCTTCCAGCAGAAATTCTCAAACATTCAGATACTACGAATTTTTTTATACATGTTCATATGCTCAAGAATCAATCGATCATCGCATCAATCCACCTTGCAGGCTCACCCAGCGGCACGTGAAATGGCCAAAGACCACTTGTTCGCGCATGTGAATCAAACTTTTTTCCTGCCGCGTTGAAGCAAAACGGTCTTTCCACGACACAAGCATAGCGTTGGAACTGGTAAATGCGCTATCGAACAATTACTAGTAGTGTAAAAAAAGATCTCTCCAGCGAGAAATAGGCGCGTGGAAACATAATTTTGTTTCAAAATTTTCAGTGTCATGAAGGTGCTTTTCAAGAAACCAACTTAGTTCACGGATACTTCGAAATTCAAGCTTTCGAATAGCTATTGACACTTTTTATGAGAAATTTTTGTCGAATATAGGGGATAGCTTGAAATTCCCTGTTACCAAGCAGGAATGAACCATCATAATATACCATAGTCTCCCCTAATGTCACTTACTACTCGTAACTAGATGTGCTTCTCTTCTGGCTGCGAAAAAACGCCATTGAGGTTTCCTGAATTAGAAAAAAATTGACATTCCTATTGAATCTACGTCTTATTTACCCCACGATTTAGCTAGGAACATACACGCTGTAGCATTTTCCTCAGATGCAATGGAACTGCAATACTAAGTGTGGTAGCACGATTTCCGCAGAGCTCTTCAATTGAACTCATGTGCAGCTCTGACGCATGGCTATGCCAACCGTGGTGATATTTGCTCGAAATAATTGTGCATCACGGATCTCCTCCTTTGAGGATCTTGCACACTTAGCCTCGAGGGCACGTGATGCGTCCCCAGGTGGTGGATGTGAGAACCAAACGCGAACTAAAAGCGGCTGTGTGCTTCCCAGAGACGTAGGTGGATTCGGGAGATGAGCTCCCTACTTCTGCAGCGCCGATATGACAGACGAGTCATGTCGGCCAAAAGTCAGCAATCAAGCAGCCGGGAAGTAAATGGGAGACGATTAGGAGTCGTCTCCAACATGTGCTCCTCGCGCTCCTGCGAGTGAGACCGGCAAGCTACTCGTGAATAACCATTTCCCACGTTTAGTTCCAGTTTTTCTTAAAAGCTATACGTCGGGTACAAAAAACACTCGAAAGAGCAGTAAAGTTGCACGTCGTTCCCCTGACCCCAAAAGAGCCCCCCATACGGCAGCATTGGCTGGGTCGAGTACGGAGGGTTGCTGAAATCATAGAATCAAACTAGGCTGCCAAAGTCGTAACGGACTGAAGTAACCATCTGTACCTACAACGCACGAGCACATATGAATGCGTTGTAAAAGATCCATCAATGAAAGCAAAAAGAATCAGGTACGACGTCATTGGCTTGGCTCAGACAAGAAGACGCCATCCATTTCACACTGTTCATGACACCAGTGAAGAACTGTCTTTTAGAACATGCGATCGTAGAGGTCGCGGTAGAGTTGACGTTCTCAACAAGTCGAAGTCGACCATGAACATGGATTCATTTGAACAGCAAAAACGAGGATCTGTCGATTGAGGTTGAAACTATGTGGATCAACTCCGGCCTTGACAGTCTTTCTTGCTTGCGCATCCACATCAAGCTATGACTATTCCGAAGTCGTAGCGTTCTATATGGACCACGGAAAACTTTTTAGAGAAAAACATACATTCTTGAAGGTTAAGTCGGAGATATTAACATGGAAATCGGACCTAGAAGAACGCGTTAAGAACGTCACGTTGGGGTCCACGGACTACAATGAAACGAGCACAGAGAGAGGCTATCTGAGTTTATCATCGCGACCAAAACCATCCATAGTACTCACAATTCCAGAAAACCACACTCTCAGCGGTGGACGTGTGAGTCTTTCAGTGGAGAGTACCATAATTTATTGGACCACATTTTACTGAATCGAAGGATCTGCAAGAGATGTCGCTGTTGGTTTTAAGTTCTATGCGGGAGCAGATCATCATCTCCTTCGTGCAACGTTTCATTTTTCGCAGAAAAGAGAAAAAGCCTCCAAATTCAAACAATGAAGTCTCAGAACCATCATGAAGTAGGATATATTCAGATAATTAGTTGCCACTTGGGAAGCTACCATCGTTGACAGCATCAATAAAAAATAGGCACGGTTCATTGAACATCTTCACGTTGGAGTTATAAAAACCGAGAGTCCTAAAGTCACAAAGAAACGCTTGTCTCCGCAAACTCTCGTGCTGATACGGTCAGCGTGAAATCGCAAGAGTTACAGGCAACCGCAATCTCACGTCTGAACTTAAAACGCTGCAGAGAAGCGATGAAAGAAACCCTTAAAGAAAAGGGAGCAGCAGCTCTGGTCGAAGCTGCAGAAGCTGGGAAGAGCATTTGCAAAGTCCATCAAAGCTACACTAATTACAAGACTAAGGTGACTGCACTCCGACACCCTGGCGGGACACTTACAGCTTCCAGGCGGCAATGAAGATAATCATCTACCATCACTACTCAGATCTCTTCACTTGCCATGTCCTCTAGTCTTCATATGAATTGAAAGAGGATGAATTTGTCAATGCACGGGTCCTCCCTTTCAAAATCCGATAAACTGTGTCGTCGGTGAGGAACAAAACTACACCTGCTTTAGACAGGACCAGACCAAAACACCTAAAGAACCTACCGCCTGCCCTCATCAACACCTTGGCTCGGCTTTTTACACTTTACCTGCCAGAATGTAAGGTTCCCTACCAATAGAAAACAGCAAGACTGTGTTGTTGTTTAGCAAAGGAGACCTTCACGACGTCGGCAAATATCTTTTAATCTGCCTGTTGTCCTTTGTCTATGAACTCTTTACTCGAGCCGTTCTAAACAGATTTGACAAAACACTGGACGAAAAGGAGCCATGCCAACAAACAGGCTTTGAAAAGATTGTAGCGCCATAGACCACATCCAGACGATCACAATACTCATTGAAGTTTCACAAGAGTACAAACAACCACTCTGTCTCACTTTCATCGATCTGAAGAAAGCCTTTGTTTCAATGGAAACAGAAGCCGTTATAGAGGCTCTGGATAACCAGGGCGTCCCTACTCGGTAAATAATGATCCTTTGTGAGCTTTATAAAGATTTCACGACCCAAAATATCTCCATTCTACAACGATATCACCATTGACGTAAGAAGAGGGTTTCGACATCGCGATAATTTCATCAAAATTATTCAATGCCACCATTCGCAATGTTATGCGAACATTGGAATGGGACGATATGAGATTGGAAATTGACGGTCGACAATTGAACCATCTTCGCTTCGCTGATGATATCGTTCTCATAACACCAAGCATCAGCCAAACGGAACGATTGTTGAGCGATTACGAGAACGTCTGTTGAAACATTGGCCTTCAACTAAATCTAACGAAAGCGATGTTTATGAGAAACTGATGAGTTTTGAATGTCCAATACACTCTCAGCAAAACGAGCGTCTCCGAATACTCTGCTTGAGTCTATCTAGGTTCTAAACTCAGCATGATGAACGATTTAGCTTCAGAGTTGAGCAGGATCAAACGGGCAGCTTGGGTGGCGTTTAAGAGAATTGTGGATATAGTGAAAAAGACTAGAAGGATCCACTTACGTGCTCACCTTCGCGACTCAAAAGTTATTCCTATCTTAACGTTTTCATCAGAAGCCTGGCCATTAGGCAAGCATGATGGAAAATCACTTGGCGTTATTGAACGCGTAGTCGAAAGGTCGATGCCAGGAGTATCCCGTATCGAGCAAATGAGAGAAAGGATTCGAAGTTCGGACTTACGTCAACTATCTAAGATCGCGGACGCCATTCTACACGCCAGGACATCGAGAATATGATAAACCAGACACGTATGCCCTTCAACGGCAATCAATGGATAAGAGCCGATGCCGTATGGATTCCATGGGATATCAAGCGCTCTACAGGAAGGCCATCAATCCAATGGTCCGATTTCTTCATGGCAAGCCTAGAAAAAGGATATGATGCTTAATGAATTCCTAGAGCGAAAGGGACCCACAGGGCCACTTTTGCATGCGATAAGGAAAAATTGAAGTGTTGCGGCGCCTGATCGAACCACTCGACGAACAACAGTACGACAGGTAACAGGTATCGTTCAACATGTTCACGAGCCAAACAGATAAGAAAAAAAGTTGTACATAGTATCAATACTAAATATTATATTAATATAATAAATTAATAATAATAATTAAATATGATATTAATATAATATTAAGTAATTCCTTTGCCGCTTAATTATAAACAGAATAATACGTGGTATTTTCGAAACATGATGGCGTAAGGGGGAAAGTTAGGCATAAAAGATGTCTTAGAGTGAAGCGGTGCAAGTATTCTGCGATTGGCCGTACTTTACTCTACTACTTACCAGATCCAGCTCACCAGGTGATGCAGCATGAATCGGTATTGGCTGCCAGTGATTTCCACTCTCCCATTCGAAGCTGTCGCTCGCTGGATAAAATCCAGCTAGAAATGCCTGCGCTGAGGTGAGCGCTCGATCCGAATCTGACGAACGAATGTATACCTATGAAGTGAATATCTTAATAGCAAAGTGTCAAACAACTTCTGTGCAATATCGAAACACAAAAAAATCTTCGCAAATTTTTCTCGATTCCATATGTTGTTCAGCAACGATAGACTGTACATGGAGCCCTTAGGATACAAAAAAAATTGTTGGTAAATTTTATTCCTCAAACTTGAATTATTTACCGCTTGTGAATTTTTAAGCAAGGTGCAAAAAACAAGTATTTTTCAATTTGTTGAAAACTGATACATGTCAACGCCCAATTTATCAACCAATGGCATTCAAAAAGTCAAATACTGTATTTTATTTACCGCTTCTACCGGGTTTCATCCTTAATTTTGACGACAAAAAACTCAATCTATGTTCCAGGGAAAGAGTACTCCATGCCAAATTCCTCAAAAATAAATGATTATGGGTAAGCATACCTCACTTGGCACGAAGTGAGATGAGATGAAGAAATCGTATCTCTTTCGAAAAAAGATTCCTAACTCGTTCATTTGCTGCATACCGAGCTAAAAATGATCAGTTTTTGATAGCTCCGACAGTCTATATGAATCTTCGCAATTGCGTATCAACCGTTATAATTGTTCAGCCCATATAGCTCCTTATAAGAATTTCTGAGCACTTCATCACACTGCAAATAAATATTAGGGGCAAAATTTGGCTCTTTCTGATTAGGAGAGAACAAATGAAAAATCGATCTCATTCGCTGAAGAAGAACATCTTATAGGAGGTTAGTAACCATTCGAAAGCTGAGACTTGAAGCTACAGCTCCAAGTCGCCGGTTTTCAAAACACTCGCTTTGTAATACTGCAACATTCAAAATAAGATCACATTTCATGAAACTACGTGTTTTTTCCTTAAATCTCGCTTATATTTCGCGGGACCTTCCTCATAGTGTCAATGCTCCAAACTATAGCGCTGATTTCAAACAACTCAAAAATGTGTTTGCTTTCTAGAAAGCTCTTTTGATATTTTGACCTCCTCTGATCCTTTGTTTAATGCTTCAAACCTCGAGGGACAGAGCTCTTTTTGTAGAATATGAGAGATCATCTGATAGCGTAATGCTTTCTAATTTTTGCGATGCGCTTATTTTTCTGGAAATACGGTTTAACAGGAAAAATAAGACCGAGTTTCACATTTCTGGTGAACATTGTTTACAGGCTACTCGACAAGGTGAGGGCTGCAGCAGGGAGGTGGCAGAGTAGGAACGAGGCGGGACGGTCGAAGTTTTGTTATGCAGTTGAGAATTTTTCCTCCGCTTCGAAAGGAGACTCCATATATAACGATTGACTCGGATACTACGAAATTTTTTAATACATTGATATGGTTTTCGGCTTCGAGCGAATTATACGATTGTTAGAAACGAAGGCAAAAGACGAGTGTGGAGCATAATTTTTGATTTGGATGCTACAACGTTATAAAAGGGTTTCGCAAAAGCGGCGACGTGGGCTGTAGTCTTGTCTCAGCTTTCCAGTAGTTGCTGGAACTCCTATGAGAAGTCAGTCTAGAACGAATGAGATCGGTTCTTCATTTGTTCTGTCCCAATCACAAAGAACTCAAAACTAGTGTCAGCATAGAAACTGGGTGGTTCTACTGTCCAGTATGAGAGGTAAAAGTGAGGCGCTGTAAAGATCTCGCGTGTATGAGAAGTCAAGCCACTGTAATTACATACTTACTCGGACAAAATTTGATGCTCAAAGATTCGATTTGAAAATCCGAAACTTGAGGAAACGTTGTGAAAAAAAAAGATAGAAAGAAACCCACATTCGTCAGTTGACCCCATCCTCGTTGCCATGCAGTTTCGTTATAGGGATCTCTGGGATAGGGTAACGATTGTGGTGCACGATCGCCGTGTCTCCATATGGCTTGTACAAACACTAACTCGCGAGCTGCTGAGATCTGTAGTTGTTGTTCAACCAAAAATAGAGATGCTAATAGCACTGGAGCAAGTGAGTCGACGACCATGTCGTGAGAGAAGTGATAAAACTCTGAACGAAATTATGAAGAAGTAGGTTGAGATAAAAGCCAACGACGATTTAGATGTATTCTTCTGAAGATTATACTGCATTTTACATGCAAAATAACCGCGAAAACAAGATGATCTTGGGAAAAGTAAGGATCATCACGAACTGTATTGATAACGTTGCACTACCAAAAATGAAATGAGTGATGTGGCGAACTTCTAGGATGAATATGAAATAATATAATTGAAGTAAATATAAAAAAATAAAAAATGCATTAAAATGTCAAATAGAAGTGGTGAAAGCGCGCGGAGACAAAAACTAACAGTTTTCAACTTTGCAGGAAAGTATCAAAGTTGGAATTCGAAATATACAGTATAGTAGAATGTATCTGCGGTAAGAAATCCTAAAGGACATTGATGTGGCATTATACAAAGTAAAAAGGCAGGTGAGTCCCTATAATCACTATCTTAAAAAGAATGCAATCTTTAAATAGTAATAAGTATTCCAAAAAAAAAAAACGCCGCCAACTGATAGGAATGAAATAATTGAAGAGAAAGTTGTAAAGTGCTCCGTCAAGAAGGGCAACATATGAGGTTCAATAGGAAGTTGAATTATAAATTGTTTTGAAGCTTGACCTAGCTACTTAATCAATTCAGACGCCTTATGGAAAACAAAGTAAAGAAACTTGAAAGCACCGCTTATTTAATTGCTCCATGGCATCGACTGTACTTAACTGAATATTTAATTATTTGACTGCTCAATGGCACTTATTAATTGCTTTTGGCTTTCTCATTTTCTTTTGTTAAGCATTAGATTTTCTAGTGAATATTAAATGATATGAGAGAAAAGTAAAAGAAGTTAAAATAAGGTAAGATTTCCTATTAAGGATCTGTGACAAATCAACGGAGTTTTAGAAGCAAAGTCCTAAGCAGTTGTTGCAAGACTTTGTTAAATATGTGGAATTGCTGCAGTACAATCATTTTTCTTTCCCCCGCCATCATAGATTCTAAACCTCATCATTTCGTCCAATTTTTGATGCGGCTGCGGCATCCTCAGGTGTGCAGTAAGCAATCATTGGCCATTGAGGTCCTCCAAACTGTGAAGTTATACATTCTACCTGAATTTTCAACAAAGGGTAAACCAGCTCCCGCTCCTAGCAGCAATTTTACAATTGCCCAACTAGCAGATTGGTAAAGAGTGCGGGAGGTATCGGCATGCAAGGTAATCCTGCCTAACAAATAAGTTGTCATAAAACAGTAAATGAGAAAATTCTTATTGCGCTTCGTAATTCTCGGAAGCAAGTCACTCAAGTTCAAGTTCTCAACTAATCGAAAAGAAGCTTTGACTTTAAAAAAGCCCAAGTGCCTAGAGGTGTTGTGTGGAAATTGCCGTTATCTTTGCAATTTATCTTCAAGCTTCAATTCCCAAGGACTTCAAGCCCACTAGTTAGGGCGAAATGTGATGCGTCCGTAATTAGTTGGGAATCAAGTAGATGCAGGAGATAATTGTCCTCTTCCAACTGCTCTGGACTGACGTATTGCATCTGTATCCAAGTAAGAATATTCATGTATAAGTCCATGGATGCATTAGCGAAGAACTGCAGGTTATGCACTGCATAGTGATTTGGGCAAAGGCTCAACATCAAGTAGATGTTATACCGTCACCTCTAAAAATGAAGTCCACTTTTTGCACAAAAAGCATGTCATCTACATGGTCACCTATGAGTACAATCAGCTTTATGGTAGACTTTAGCAGGACATTTATTACCTTTTTCGAAAAAATAATGAAAAGTAGCCATTGTTCATAAAAATCATGTCATGTCATTTGTTTTGTCAAACGGCCTTTTGATCAGCTAGCAACACAAGTGAATAAAGTAGACAAATAGGAATTTTCAATACTCGAGTCACTCAACACTGGTAAATTTACAGGTGATCAGTCACATTGCTGCAACTGAGAACAGTGATTTTTTGAAACGCTTATTACACATCTGACACTTAATGATCAGATCACTTCATCACTTTGTTTGATCCGTATCACATTTTTCTCTTTTTGTTTTGCTCTGGGCTCCCAGTACTCTTAGCATTCAGATCTTTTTCTTGTTTGCTTGAGGTTTTCATCTTCTTCACAAAAGGCGCAGAATAGTGATCGAGCACGTCTTTTTGAAATTTCGCTAATAGCCAGGCTACGGCGTTTCGTTGCTGATTGCTGAGGAGGGTGGCGGGCCCAGCGCCGTGCCAAGCATCATTAACCACTCGGTCACAGCTCTTCAATTTCCTAGAAAAAATATTCGATGTGTAAGAAAAGTAGTGGTATTTGAATTTGAAAAGCGTTTTAAGATCATGTCATTTCTTGGTTTATACAACCAAAAATCATGCTATGAAAAAGAAAAGTAAAAAGCAAGTAAAATAGTTTGCCTAGTTGTTAGTCGATCTAATTCATTAGATTCGAAAGCGAGCAAAGAAGTAAAACCAATAAGGTGTGATAATGTTGCATAAGAAAGGACGTTCGACATAAATCTTTTGCAGTCTGGTGAAAGAATAGAAGTGTGTGCTGCAAAAAACACTCTGACAATGTACTCAATAAAGCATACTTGCTTTTATCTGAAAATCTATCACATGAATGCATCAAATCCCCCACAGTATTTGCTGTAATGTTTCAGAACGTTAGTCATAGCGTTGATATTTTACGAAGGTGACAGTGAAAGGACATAAACTAGTCGTTTGATGGGAGTTACTCACTTTATCGGTTATTTCATCATTACAGTTCATGAAACAAGCTGACAGAAGCCATAAGCCTGTCGTTAGACGCTATGTGTTATGAATATTGATCATATTTATAAGCAGCTTTTTCCGAATCCTCGGATATGTGGAGCTGTCTTGTTGTGACTGATTCATAGGCTTCTTCCAAAATCTTCCTAGTCAGCACCTATAGATTATTTATTGAATGACATGCAGCATTTATGTAAACAGATTCATGCACGTGTTCAAATAGAATACCCTTGGAGACTAGTGGGGCTTTGCAATAAAATACGGCTGGCGGTTAGATTACATGCTCGTGGCAAACCAAGCCTCGCATTCTTCTGAGTTTGGCGGCTTGCTGCCACATTTGTCTGGAAATATAACAAAAGTCTGCAAATCGGTAAACATTCGCATGTCATTGTACAGGCGCTTAATCACCTCTAGAATGCCTAATGAAATTGAATGTACTTCTGAAGGACTGATCAACTCAAAATTCTATTGTTAATTTCCATCTCAAAAAGCGCATGTGGCGCAGTGGTCAGATGAACTCTGTGTCGACGAGAGGTCAGTGGTTCGGTTTCGCGTTTACGGCTTACCAAGCCATTCATCCATCCTGGGTCGGTAAATTGGTACCAGACAAGTTTCAGACTTGTTTGGGAGGATAAGCAGCACTGACTCGATTTAGCTGGAGGCCACCGAGAGTCATTGTAAAGGTTGGATATGCATTCAATCACCTCAAACAATAATTTGAAAAATTGGGGACGAATGCATGGCGTATCCCTAAGGGATTGATCAACGCCGAGAGCTTCATCCTTTATCGTTCAGTGTTCATCTAGCTGCAAAAATCCTGATCCACATATATAGCTAAAATGCAGATTTAGCAAAAGTAAAGGTATTTGGGCCTATATTTTGAATTCATGCAGAAAAATCCGGCATTTTTTCCATTTTCCCAGTCCATTTTAACTCTTTTGAAACAAAGCTTTTCTCGCCTTTTGAAGCTTTATGGTCATTCAATAGCTTAAATCTCGAAAATTTTAACATTGCATTTATTTCTAGAAATATCTTCTCTCGAACATTGCAGAAGGGAATATAGGATAACGTTTCACACTCGGCGCGTATTTTTTTCTATGATAGAACCTATGGTTAAGCATTTAACAAATTATAGCGGTTGCTTGATAGGTTTTTGGTGATTACAAAGCTAATTTTTACTTTAGAAAAGGTCTTCACGGAACGCTGAAAGAGCGAAAAGATTACTATTTGCATTCATAGGCTTATTCTTCAAAGCGAGTTTATTGATAGTGTAGAATGAAAATAAAAAAGCTATGGTCATAGGAAGATAGAAGAAAGTTTCTCCTATAAGTCTGACACAAAAACTCAGAAATATTAGCGAAAAGGAGAGAAAATCTTCCAAATAAATGGCCAAAATTGTGCTCTTTTGATGCGGCTTCGAGATTAATGCGCGCTGATTCGAGAGGCGATGACGACGATGTCCGCCGAGTGTAAAACCCAGTATCATTTTTGCTACTACAGCACATTATGAAGTTTCTTTTGATAATTCAGGCGCAATTCTGAAATCGTCGAGATTTAAGATACCCAACGACTACTGGTAGTCTATAAAAACAAGAAAGGTCTCGTCTCTTATTGGTTGAAAAATGATTTGAGACAACGGAATCTTCCAGAGAACCCTGCCACTTCTTTTTCCAAAAAACTATTGCATGGTCGTTATAGAATCGCATGTATTTACTATTAATATTAACCACCACATAGGAGGAGATCATAACACTTTGACTCGGAATATATCGGGAGAATTTTCTTCAAACTCCGGAAGTTAATCGCCACATTGAGAGAAAAGCGCATGGAGCGACTCAGTGCTGCTCTTTTCCAAGATAATGCTCTACCTCAACTACAAAATCAACTTGCCATATTTTGGAAAAACTGGTCTGGACCACGGCATCACACCCGCCGTATAGCCGATATTGCTCTATCGAATAATCAGCTCTTTTGCGTCATGAAGCAGCATCTGCAGGAGAAAGAATTCAAGAGTACAACTACATCAAAGTAACTTCACCAACTTCTGTGATCGCCAGCCTCATTGTTTATTAGCGGGAAGCACCCAGTCCTTACCCAGCAAGTGGTTACATATTATTAGTCATGATGACAATTATAATGTTGATTAATCAAATTCTTCAAACAAATAACAATTGAGTTAACAAAAGTTCGAATTGCGAAAGAACATTATGGTACTTTCCAATAAATTAAACACATGATTTACCACATCAATGAGATAGAAAAAAGATTTTTGAGATTTTTTCTCAAAAAAACCAAGGTCATATGTGAAAAAACGAGGTAAAAAAAGCTATTATGTAGCGAGTGTTTGAGACATATCAGGAAAAGAATGAATAAACAAGTAATTTGTCAAATTAGCGCGTCAAACTGAACTAATGTGAGCATCTTAAATGAACGAATTTTTCTAGACTCCGATATATTTTGTAAGTATTTATGCACTAGCTTTAGTCTTTATGAAATTCTTCTTGTCACAAATTCTTCACTATAGACTGAAATTTATTGAAGCTTTGGTTATTAGACAGTATTAACCCCACGGTTTCTATATGCATCCGTGAAGTCTACATTAGCGCAATGACTTGCTGACTAACACTATTTGGAAGTCTCTCTTTCAGATCATAGTTAATGTCTCACGATTGCGTAAGAAAGAAAACGGCGGCGTTGACATCTTTAGTGCACAACTGTTACAAAATTAGGCCTTAAAAAACACTTCTCACATTTCATCTCTATGGTGGAGAAGCTAATGTGATTTTTAGACCAATAGCAGCATGAAAATTACCAAGACGGCGTCTTTCAAAATTATTTCGGGCAATTTATTGCTATAGAGAAATGGATATGGAGTATTAGAGATCGTCAGGAATATGAATACTATTAGATTCCTATTTGAAGTGATTTGTGGCAAAGTACTACTATAAAGTAGAAGTCACAGAGGCATGAAGATCGTAACGACTATGAATACTACTAGAGTGGTCTATGGTATAGATTACTGTAGTTCACTTTTATAAATGAAAGCTTAAAATGCTACTGAAATGATGAGATACACTCTTGCTAAAACAAATCGCAACGATTTTTCGTGCACGTTCCTGAACAAACATATGGCGTGGAGAAATAACATCACAACCACTCGTTGATTTCTCACACACTTCTCCATGTCGCTCGTTATTTGCAACACTCAAAACTTTCAAATATAGCTTTTGTAAGCCCGTTTTATAACAATTGCCTCGTTTAGAAAATCAACTGGTTCTCAAGAATGTATCTAGGCCTGAACTCTTAGCAAATTGTGACAAGAAAAGCGTCAAGCAGCAACTCCACGCTGATTCTTTATCACTTCAAAGTACTGTTCTTGAAGAAGTTTTCTCATATCCACCTTGATCCCTTACACTATATCATAACCAGAGCCACTGGAGACTCTAGATTATATCAGTTGGAAACTTAGTTTTTAGGCCCAGCTGCGAATCAGCACCCTCTGATTCATCGGCAGTGACAGTATTGTTCTTCAACAGCTTTCTAAATAAAAGACTTTTGATAATTGGTTCTCTTAGTATTTTACCAAATATCCCATTTCGTTAATCTTCCAAGATTCAAAGTTTTCTCGCATATTGCTCCTCTCATAGAAGGAGATAAAATCGTACTTAAATTTCTTGAGTGAATGCTAAGGAAACTATACACAATAAAATGGCAATCATTGAGCCATTGCCAAACTTCAATCAAACACGATGTTGCTTTTTTTTTTGAATAGACGCTTTTACGCTGTCGCTCAAACACATTTTTTGCGTAATACAGCACGTTTTCAGACACAAAATCCACTTTAAAGCTCACTTATGTGACTGAAAAGGCATTTATAATGTGTGACATTTTTAAAAACGAGTAGTAGCTACTTT
The DNA here is from genome assembly GCA_019055375.1 of Parelaphostrongylus tenuis. Taxonomy (NCBI): domain Eukaryota; kingdom Metazoa; phylum Nematoda; class Chromadorea; order Rhabditida; family Metastrongylidae; genus Parelaphostrongylus; species Parelaphostrongylus tenuis. Next base: position 11,742 of record JAHQIW010000792.1, on the reverse strand, counting down.
TCTATTTAGCTTCTCTTTTTTCTCCTCCTCATTCTCGTTTTAAGGGAATTTCGGAGCCATTGTTTGACGCTAATCGCTCTGGAAATACATGATGATGTTATCAATGGTCCCTTCGTTTTTACGTCCAAAATTTGACTTATGCAAAAATACGCAAAACTGCTTCTCTCAACTATAACTTCGATTTCTTTTATTCAAAATAATTTTGGATAAAAACGAAGTTTTCATTTATCAGTAGACATTTAAATCGCTTCCTTGATGTGAACCACCAACGGACAAATCATGAATTCTCCTCTTGAAGTGACAAAGAAGCAAGTTTGAAAAAGCAAAATCGAATACTTGAATAGTATCCAAAAATATTTTATATAGGTGAATAGATAGGAAGGAAGTCAATGAAAAATCTATAAAATAGGTGATGTTTTTGTATATTAACATTCAGGGAGAGTTCAGAAGGAAACGAGCACAAAAATACAAGATTGAGGATGTCGGAACTAATGAACACGTGTAATATCAATTTAAACCTCCCACTGCCCATTCTTTCTTTACGCGCTGCAATTTCTTAATTGCACTTGATGTTATCGACGATTTTTTGTGTCTGTGGGGGAACTAGTAATTTTTAGACTCACCGCCTGACCTAACCACTTGCGTCATTCGCAAATTTTGTAAATTGCGGCATATTCACTTACACTTTGAAAATGAAGACCTTTTTCAGTTTCCCGTAAACATTCAGTAGTCTTTCAATAGTTTAAACCTCGGTAATGTTGATAGTGCACTTGGTACATGAAAAAGCCTTTTCATTGCGCTGAAGCAGCTAAATGAAGATTACGTTTCGCCGTCGGCGCGCAATTTTTGCTCGATTGAGTTTGTGGATTGCTTTTTAACGGCGCTTCAATACTTAGTTCATACCTTGAAAAACATTCTAAATCTAATTTTCGTTTCTGTAGAAGTTTTCATGAGCGTTAAAAAAATATTATGTTTTTCACACAGAAATATGCACATAAAAAGCATTCTAACCCCGAAGATTTTGATCTCGAGGACAAGCCTCGCTAAGGATGTTCGACTTGAATCGTTCGATAAAGTTCAAGAAGCATGTCAAAAATTCATTTATTTGAAGCCGACAAAATGGTACTTCAACCAGATCCGAAACTTGGCGAAGCGATGGCAGGAAGTCGTAGAGAGCAGTGACCTTTCTTTTGAAGAATAGTTACTACTGCTTTTGTTTGGAATTCATGCATAAGCTTCCAATTTTCTTACAACTGCCCCTAAATTTTCTTCCCATTCTAATAGTGACGTACGTTTTCGCCTTCTCTCCTAATTAATAGCGCGGTGCCTTTTGGTTCGACCAATCCCTTGTAGCAGTATACCTACATATAAAGGAATCGACGCCGATTTAGTTACACTGCTTGTAACCCCTATTGTAACTCTCCTAACAGTAAAGCGAAAGCAGAAAAATATTTATATATATATACATGCATCTTTATATATATATATATATAAAGATGCATATACATATATATATATATATATATATATATATATATCATAGTTCTGTCTAGCGCACACACTCGGTCATCAATTCATGCAAGCGAAAACCTCACAATCACAATTGGTATGAGCGGAAATTTTTTTTGAATCTCACCGGCTACATGGCGGCACATTCTCTATATTATAGAATATGAATCCAAAGTGCATTTTACCTCTTTGTTTCGTAATATGTAACTTCGTAATTTCTAGTTTTTTCACGAAAAGGCAAACACGAGGCTTCTACAGTACAATTTATTCTCACAGAAGACGTTCCTGCGGTTTTCCCTTCTTCAGCGCAAAGAAAGATCACGTTGCTCACAACCCAGCCAGCGAAATACTTTCATTATTCACTAGCTTCCATCACCTTCTTTCTGATATTACATAGAGAAAATCTGTTAGCGACTGTCTTCCACCAAATGTATCCGCAAACGCCAAGGAAACTTTCGCCTATTGACCAGAATCATTCAAAACATCCAGGAGGACAAGTTTGTACTCTTAGAGCGACGTTTTCAACCAGAAGTGCGGGAGTCACTCAACGGTCAACATTGGCGAATAATAAGATGTTACGTAAATTTCATGCTCATTTTTCTTCACATATGTTCAGTCTTTGGTGTGATCGAGTTCTTTTGGCCATGTTTCTCAAAGACTTGGGTCGAAACCATAATTTTTCTTGTCTAGAGCAACTTTTTCATAATACTGATATTACAGTATGGTTACATATTTCGTGGTTTTCTGAGTCGATCATTATCGGTCTAGTACATGTTGGGTCATTCACATTTTGATGAAAATACGTGTAAATGACCTTATGAAGGCTTGCCACCAATATCGGCATATGACAGCGCCTAAAAGTAGTACAAAACAAAACTAGATATTAGTGCAATGTGCATAAATTGCTGCATAACATCACAAAAGACGACAATTACTGCTATCTCAATTTTTGGTTCCACCCTTGATTTACCAAGCTCTCCATGATTACGGTCCCTTTGAGTGAGTGCAATGTATTTCATGGCCATTGTCTTGAGGTAGGCGGAAGACAAATTTGAAAGATGTTCGACATCTGGATATTCAGCTGCTAGGGAAATTACGGTAGAAAAGTTGTCATGCTCAATAGCAACCATAGAGAGCCCTGCACGACCGACACCATCTATATTTTTCCATAAGTGTGTGTTCTCATGGGTCTCAAAGATGAGGTGAATTTTAACCAGAGTTCTGCACAACTGCAAAGATGCTCTGTGCGCCAGATATATTTTTGAAGCAATCGTTTAAAACGCTCTGCAAATAGGGCACAGTAATCTTAACGTGGCCTAAGAATCAGCCCATGCTCTGCTGTATAACTGAGCGTTACATGTCTTGGCGAATCGAAACGGTAAGTTTGAATTTCTGTTCATTGACCGATAAGTGACTTAGTTAAGAAGCGCCAATGCGGCCCATTTCAGATGAACAACCATTTCGGTAGCCTCATTCACCATGTCTGTGCTTCGTTAGCGGTTCTTCAGAAGATCGCAACGCCGTTAGCAATCAGATTGCATAGGAATTTTTCATCAAAAAAGGCGATATTTCGACGTCTCAAGAAACCGATCGACCATTTAAGAGACTCCAAAACGTTTTTACCTTTTCTTTAACACTTCTCCAAGTGCTCCATTATGCAGCAGAGACATGGACTGATACTTCAACCACATCAGTAAATCTTCACACCCATCCACAGAGCATTTGAACGAAGTTTGTTTAAATCTGATCAAAACTCACAACGTTAGGGCAGTTTGCGCAGCTTTAATTTATGAAGCCTCTCCCCTTTTGGAGAATCAAAAAATAAAATTTACATCTATAGCTTAATATATATGTGCAGGTGACATAATGAGAAAAGCAGATCACAGATGGACGATGAAAAACAATGAAATAGACTACAAAAAAGTGCAAAGTCCTCTTGGGTGACCACCCAAACGATAAGAGGGCGTTTTCATATGTAATATGAGCTATATGCATTTGCTAACAGCAGCAAATTCAGGATAACAGAATGGGCTTCGTGGGCGTCACCATGTTCGAAATAGATAATCAAAATAGAAGAATATTGCGCGAGGAAAGAATGGAAGCTATGCTGAGGCCCTCAGTGGCAGTGAAAATGGGCAATCCGTATTCAAGTAATATTCCTTTATGTCGTATGCGCTCCTAGGAAGTATCTGGTTTAGCTTAGAGTTTCTGAACTAGGTATACTTCTATACGGAAGCAAAGTGGTCTGCTCATCTCGCCAAAGTCGTTCTCGCATGCTTTGGAGTAAGTCAGGTACACAGTAGCCAAACTCATGCATTAGCTGACTCTACCATTGCAGTCAGTTATGTAATTTATTATTACTACTCACAAATTTCCAAATTTCGTGCTATACATAGACCGCCAAACAAGGAATTATGAACTAGCTTGCGTCTGAACCCCTAAGGGACGACGTGTACCAGCTGAGGTACACGATAATTCAAAGAATTTCTCGTAGGACAGAACTTTGATTTTAGCTTGGCTCAATTCGCTTCATTTGCTCACCTAGCGCTTGTGTATGCTCTTCGCCAAACTTTTAGTAGTCAATCGATAGCCCAAGTCTTGATAATTTCAATGCCTTACTTGGTTTCCGAAAGATCCCTGCTGGACCGCTGTAAGGGCGGAAAGAATATTACGTTTTGCACACATGGTTTTATCGTACAGAACCAAATAAAGGATATACTTTGATTGAATAACGAAAATAGCAGACCTCTTACGAGTTGCTCTGTACAATCGATCAACTGCCGTCCCTAAAGGGTTAAAGTGCCCAGTGATATCTCAGTCACTGCTTTCAACTTCCTTAGACTAATCTTTTCTGAGTTTGATTGCCGGTGCCGGGCCAATTTCGTTGGACATAAGGACAAGATTAACGGGGCTGTGCCTTATGAATAAGACCACAGGAAAGCCATTCCAGTGGTCTCTGAGTATAGACGATATGAATTTTCTATTTACTACATATTAGTATGCTCCATAGTGGAAATTTTTTGTCAAAACTCGGAGACCTCTCAACCTTTCGGGACGGATTTCTTTATATGCACAATTTTTGGTAAGTCTTCCTAACAAAAACTTTTTTTTTACAGAACTCAGTAATTATTCGAAAGCTCAAATAATAGCGATTCCAATAATGTGTTTGATTTATAAAAGCTTTTCTTATTGCGTTGTAGCAACAAAAGCAATATTATGTTTCACAATTAGTATGCTTTGTTTGCCCAGCTGGGGTCTGTAGATGGCATTTCGCAGGATTATTGGTGATCATTCAATAGCCCAAAACCAATAACTTCTATGCGAAGCTGGTTTTCGAAAAGGTTGATATACAGCCTGTTAGATCGAAAAGGAGATTACGTTTGCCTACCGGGCAGCTTAGCTCATCGCTTAAACATCATAACGCGTTCAATTAGCAATGTGAAACAAATAAAGTCTCTATCTACATAACGATAAAACGAAGTCTCTTAAGTGAATCTGATACAAAAACCTTCGCAATTTTTATGAAACGGATAAATAATTATGTATCGAAAATCGCACGTTCCTCGAATGACGCTGTTCGCAGCTATTTCAAGAACCGCCTCGAAAAAAACTTTGTAGCATTCATTTGGTTACTTTCTACACCCATTCATCCCATCAACATGATTCTTGACATCAGTGTAAATTAACGATAAGGTAGCAGTCAATATCAGTTAACGAACTTGTTTGGGAAAGGCTGCAGTGGGCATTTCCGAGTACAGAATACGTTTTTTTTCCGTCAATCGTCAGCCACAACATCTTTGTTGCTCAAGTCATCTACTCACCATAACATGTTTAGGGAAAGGGTTCTGTGCGCCAACAAATAAATTATTGGAAACAGAGTGGCCCATGTAAGGATCGTATTAATCACGCGTGAGTTGCATATTCTGCATACCGCTACTCATATGTTATAGTTGAGAGTCAGTTATTCGGTTGGTCCCTTATGCATCTAAGTCAACGTAACATTCAGTGTCTGTTCACATTTGTGATTGTGGCAATAAAAAATCAACAATAACCATGGTGTTGAAATGTTATGACATTACTAGATACACAGTTTCAAATATGATTAAATGATAAGTCAAACTGAAGTAGTTAGTCGTGATAAGATAAGGAATGCTGAAAACGACTCTAACGGGAACTCTACAATTAGGAAGGCACCAATCTAGAAAAATGAAAAAGACTTAGTCATCAAATTCAGGGTGAAAAGAACGGAAAAGAAGAAAAAAAAAGGGAAGAATTTGACGAATCTCTTATAGAGCTAAATTCGACGATAATTCTTCTCATTCATTTTCGCCTAAGACATTAAGTGCCGATTATGTCAAGTTAACAAATTTTTTTCAATTCAATCACTAAGTTTTACTTCGCGGACGGGGTAGCGTAATGATTAGTGATTCACTGGATGAAAAAGCCACGTGATAAGCGATGCGCTAAGTCATCTTCTCTCGCATCACTATCTTGCAAGCAATCAACGAACTCCGAAGGTAACGTCTTGACTAGGCTACTTCAAAGATTGCAAAGAGAATCGTCCCGACTAGCATCTTCGTCATATTCCAAAAGTACCAAATCCTCAAGCACCAACCGAATTGACTCGTGAAATGTTCAAAGACCTTTTAGTGGACTATATTGATTCCTCGCTTGAAAATAATATGCCCTGACAACATATTTTGAGCGTTTCATGAAGTTTGTTATGGCACTTATAGAGTGATCGACACGTGTTTCGACCTTTCAGCCTCATCAGTAACACGGTGCCTTTCGGTTCGGTTAGTTTCTCGTAAGGAAATATACCTCCTACACATAAAGGAATCGAACCCGAGTTATTTATAATGTCGTACGATGAAAGCATCACAGGGGCTTTTTCAGTGCAATCGATTGTCGATTGTCGTTTGCTTGGCTAACGACTATTTCAGCGGCATTTATGCTTAGTACAGATGTATACATTCATATGAGCACGTATATACATAAAAGGATAAAGGATAAAGCTCTCGGCGTTGATCAATCCCTGAGGGATGCGCCATGCATTCGACTTCAATTTTTAACTTCGTTTGAGGTGATTGAATGCCCATCTGGCCTTTACAATGACTCGCGGTGGCCTCCCGCTGAACCGAGTCAGTGCTGCTTATCATCCCAGACTAGTCTGAGACCTGTCTGGTACCAATTCACCGACCCCGGAGGGATGGATGGCTTGGTGAGCCATGAGCGCGAGATCGAACCAGTGACCTCGTGTGCGACGCAGAGCACCTCTAACCACTGCGCCACATGCGCTCTTTCGTATATACATATATGCATATATATCAACACAATGGAATATTTGAGCGAGATCTCAAAATATTTGACTGGAAGTGTTGGTATACAAATATATATATATATATATATATATATTATATATATACAAACATATATGTTGGTATAAACATGTATGCATGTATGCATATGTAAATGTATATCTGTATATATATATATATATATATGTATATGTATATACATACGTACATATATATAAATATATGTATGTACGTATGCACATATATATGTACGTATGTACATACATATGTATATATGTATATATATATATATATATATATATATATACAATGTACTGGCGTAGTAGTCGTTGACCAAGCAAACGACAGTCGACAGTTACTCTGAAGGAATGCCACGGTGATCTGCGTCGATTCCTCTATATATAGAGGTATATCCCTTACGAAGAAGTGGCGGAACCGAAAGGTACCGTGCTTCAAATGAGGCTGTAAGGCCAAAACACGTGTTTAGCACTCTAGAAGTGCCATAACAGAGCTGATGAAAGGCTTGAATTATGCTGTTAGAATGTTCGAAGACGTTTGTGAATGCGAGGAAACATTTCTAGAGGAAGGAGTGCTGGAAGCCGTGTAGTAAATGAAGGGTCGTGTAAAATAAAAACGAAAAAAAAAAACTCTCAAACGATGAAAATTTGAATTCAGTCTGTGACGATGATGATGATTGCAAAAAAAAAACGCACAAACAGTTCTCGTCGGTCGCTTACCCGCCTATTGTCATCACAAGAGGATTTACACCTCATGCTCGATTCATTTTCTATTTGACGAAATTCTCCAAATATCGATTCGATGCGATTCCTACTTTGAACAGTGTTATGCTACATGAATACAAGATAATTCAACATTTACTTTCGAGGGTAAATGATAGCAGAAGAGGAGCACGGGTAGTGCAACAGGCTAGCACACGCTCCGGAAAGAGGAAGACGCGGGTTCGTTCACATGCGAGGTTCGAGATTTCGCGAATCATTGAACACCATCGATTATTTATAATACCACACCACTTCCGAAAGCGGTCAAATAGAAAGGAGTCTTGTTGAGAACTCCTTTTTCCAACAATTTACGTTAATTTATACTTTTCGACTAGTCGTAAAAAAAATCAATAAGTGGCTATCCTGTTGGAAAATGGCAGATATCACAACTGAAAAGCCTCTGTTTTGGCACATTCTTTTTATCGTTTTCACACCATTTTTTTTCCATTGTGCGTATCCTAGTTCTTCTAGCATTCAATTCGTTTTTCGTCTTCATCTTGAGCGTCGAAGAAAACTGGTTGAGCGCGTCCTAATGCAATCGCGAGGATAGCCTGGCTGTGGCGTCTCATAGGGCGTTCGTTGTTGACTGCCGGAGAGAGGTGGGAGGCGGTGTTAGCCTGCCCGCACCATGGCGAGCATCACAACCATTCGGCCGCGGCGTCTCCAAAGCGGGGATTGACAGTAGTGCCTGTCCGTGTTTGATTTGTGAGTCTGCAGACTTTACAAAGGTCCATTTCGACACACAACTCTTAATGGACCACATAACCATGTTTGAACTATTACATTGATTAAGACGAGCATTCAGTGCATTCTGTGTATCGACGGACCCAAACATTTCCGCTAAATTCAGGCTCATGTTCCGGTAGGATTTTGCTCGTTTTTCGGCCAAGATTCCTCGTGATCAAAGATTCGTTTAGAGGATTTTACAGCTTGCATCTCGGTGTATTTGCTTCGTGAATTTGTAGGCTTTGCATAGATTTTTGTTTCTATAAAAAAAACCTTTCAGTCGATTTGTTTTCTTTTCTTCCTTTTTCTTTTTTTTCCTTTTTTTTTTCTTCTGGAAACGCCTGATGTCGAATCGGTCAGTGTGGGTAAGAAATCACTGCAGTGTTCCATCCCGTATAATGGGCAGAGAAGTTCAGGTTCCAAACTGTCTTATTATATCCTTTCATTATTATTCGAGCCAACTTGTCATGTGGTCTGGTAAGGGCTCTTGTACAGGCCGATACACGTGTTTCGTCCTTACAGACAGGTAGAATAAAGGTATAATATGATAAAAATACCAGCCAAAGAGCAATCGAGTGCACAACACTCTGTGTTAGGTGAAAATTTCGCTTGACATAGAGTGTAAAACGTACTCGTCGATGACTCTTTATAAGGAGTGTAAGGCTCCCGAGAGAAGTGACTAATATTAAAAAGATCGAAAGACGACGAATTCTGCCCGACTGCGAGTCTGTAAAGACGAAACACGTGTGTCGGGCTGTACAAGAGCTATTACCAGACCACATGACAAGTTGGCTCAAATAATAATAAAAGAATCTATTGAAATTTGAGCGTGGTCTAAAAGTAGCACTCGAAATAAAGGTATAATATGTCTTATTATAGTCAATCGGAATTCGTTTATTTGACCACTTCTTGCGGTGGTATGATCTTGTAATATACCCAATAATTTGGAGTGCTCTGAAAACACATTTGCGTCTGCCGGGATTCGAACTCAGATCTCACTCTTTCCGGGAGCGTATGCTAACCGTTGCACCACCGACGCTGTTATCCTATGAAAAAGGAGAATTCAGAGAAAATGGCGAAAAATGAAAGCATGCAAATCTTAGTTCGGAAATTTTCTATTGTACTGATGCTAACCGTTATAACTGACGAAGACTGCCACTAATGGATTTTTGTTTCTTTGTAGTTCTCAACATATCAGAAAAAGAACTATTGGTTCTTTTCTCTTAGACGGGAGAAAATGAGTAATCAATATTTTTCGCTGGGCAGGAACTTTTCGTCAGGATGTTAGTAATCATTTAAAAGCTCAAATCTCTGGCTACTGCGCTATGTGCTCCTTTTTTGAAAAGACCCTTTTATAGCGCTCTAGCACTCAAAATAAAGTCATGTTTTACACCCGCTACACGCTTTCATTTTTATAACGCTCGGAATTCGTTGGACGCACGTAAAGCATATAAACGTGTAGAGAAAATCTTGTAACATCATAGTCAAACGTTCCATCTGGAATTTCTTTCTAGCAGAGGAAATTCCCTAATTTCTAGAAGAAAAATCGCACTCTACACGTGAGTTGCGCCCACGCGATCTGTTGATCGATCGCGGAACGCCGTCTCGAATACACGGCCAGCAGGCATTCAGCCGACACACTGGCCGACAAGTAGGTGCGCCGCGTATCTGAAACTAAACCTCAATTACCATGCTATTCTGTAGTGAAATGGTCTCTTCAGAGACTACGCACAGCATTGGAATCGTCGCAAATTACGCTATCGAGTGGTTACTCATGATTCCAGAGAACGGTTCTTTTTTGCCAGAAATATGCTTGTGTGTGAAACACAAATAATTTTCCTCTGCTACAGCGTTATAAAGAGGTTTTTCAATAAAGCGCCCACGCGGGCGGTAGCCAGAGATTTAAGCTTCCGAATGATTACCAATACTCTTATGAAAAGTTCTTGTCCAGCGAAAGAGGTCGCTTCTTCATTTGTTGCCAGGTAACAGAAAAGAACACCTTTTAAGATGAACAGCTACTGTTATGAAACTTGAAATGTAACGTTTTGACAGTTTCGCTTTTGTCGAAGCCTGGAAGGTTCCGTGTCTTCTTTTTTTTTCTTGTAATTTTGTGTCTAGAGCGTATGTGACGCAGTGGATAGAGGTGCTCTGCGTCGCACACGAGGTCAATGGTTCGATCTCGCGCTCATGGCTCACCAAGCCATCCTTCCCTCCGGTGGTGGTATATTGGTACCAGGCAGGTCTCAGACTTGTCTGGGAGGATGAGCAGCACTGACTCATTCAGTAGGAGGCCACCGCGAGTCTTTGTAAAGGCCAGATATGCATTCAATCACCTCAAACGAAGTTAGAAATCGAAGAGAATTGCATGGCGCATCCCTCAGGATATTCATTGACTGTCATTTGTTCTGTTGCAACGCCGTGTTCCAAGTGGTGCCGAATCTGATCGATGTTTTAACTAAAATCACTCTTTTTATGTTTTTATTTTCCTTTAGATTATGAATGCAATGATGGCTTTGTTGGACAGAAGACGAACGTCCGATCTAAAGATGTTACAGCAAATCCGTTATCCAGAGGAATTGTCGAAATCTGTAGCGGACTACGAGAAGATCCAGGTGCGTTTTCTTCTTGTTTCAGTTCATTTGAGAGCCAGCTTTTTCTCATCTTGGCAATACCAATCAATCGTTTATTCCGATGGTCAGCCAGTAGCACGAGTAGGAAAGGATTAGGCTTTTGGCATTGCTCATTCCCTGAGGGATGTGCCATGCATTCGACTTCATCAATAATCATTTAGAGGTATGAATTTCTATCTGACCTTTACAATAACTCTTGGTGGGCCTCGCACACGGGATTGAATCATTGATCATGTGTGTCACAGAGCACTTCTGACCACTGCTCCGCACGCGCTTCATAGCACGAAGTGGGTAAAAATATAGGTTATTCTGATGAGATTTCAACGTTTTCGTTCTCTTCAAGGTCGTCATTTCGAGTCGATTGCCTCCAGTCGTTTGTTCTCGTTGTAGTATTCGCCTTCGTAGTCGATCCAGTTGGATCTTTGTAGAATCACCGCTCGAATGCCTCAACCATACTCGGTGGTGTTCGCTGGTAATTTTGCTGCCATTACCTCCTACAGCAGTCGGTATCCATATCAGCAGGTGGGGAAGGGGATCCTGGCCGTTGGAAAAAAAAATGAGGGGGCGGCAAAGGGGGGGTGAGGGGGGGTTGTGCCGGAACTGCGCGACCGCGGGCCTTTTCGTGCGTGGCTGCAGCCTCCTTGTCTCGTTGTAGCCAGGGGGGGGGGTTGGGGTGGGCTAGGAAAAAAAAATTGAGGGAGGGGGGGGAGAGAAAGGGGGGGGAGGGAGGGGTAAGGAGGGGGGGGGGGGGGGAAGATGGAGGAGGAGATGGGGGGGGGG